>RJWJ010026558.1:0-22917 GCA_004363605.1 Indri indri | reverse complement strand
GCTTTGTTGAGTGGGGAGATCAGGCAGATCGTTCGCAGGCCGAGCCCTTCTCCCCACTCAGCAGCGGGCGTCCCCGGTACATCTCCAGGCGGTAAACTCCAGCAGAGCACTCGCCCGGGTCGCGCGGCAGGAAGCTCCCCTTGGACTTGCGGGTGCCAGTTGGGCCCGGCGGTGTGTTTTATCTCAGGGCAGAAGCTCATGGCCTTCCTGCCAGCTGCAGGGAACGGGGGTGAGCCAGGCCACACCCAGGAGGTTCCCGGAGTGCGTGCGCACTCTGCGGGCCTCGGCTGCAGCCACAAACGCTCCTGGTGTGCCGCGGGCCTGCCGGGCCCGAGGGTGGAGACGCCCGCCCGAGCAGCGTGGCTTTTAGGGACGGCTGGGTTTCTGTCAGATGCCCTGGGGTGGAGTGTCCCGGTGCCTGGCTGAGAAGGAGAGCAGGGGTGAGACGGGCTCTGTGCCGCCGTCCCTCACCGTGAAGAGCAGGCGCAGGACAGGAAGGGGCCCAGGATCTTTGGTGGGAGGTGGCTGGGGCTGGGACGGACCCGCTCGGGACCATGAGCCCTGCCTCGCGGTTCGTCCTCCACTTTCCTGGTAAAGACCAGAGACGAAAACGGAGCCAGCTTGAGAGGTCTCAGGGAGGGAGACAGGTTTCAGAATCATGTAGACCTTGGTTCAAACCCCAGCCCAGTCACTTTCCAGCCGTGTGACCTGGACAAGCCACTTCGCTTCTTTGAAACTCAGGGTTTTCACCATAGAATTGCTGGTGTTTATTTTGAAAGATCATTGTGGAGGAGAAATAAGAAACCATTTGACACATGGTTTTATGCTCAATAAATAACAGCTATTACTGCTGCTACCACATATCTTGCAAGCAGAGACTTGTAGAATATATACGATTTTAGATTCAATTAAGATTTTCCTAAACTGGATGGACATAGCCTTCCCTGGGAAGCTGGCTGACCACGGTCTGCTTGCTGGCAGCATGTTAAGCCCCTCCAACTCCCAGCATAGCTTGGTGACCAAGAAGATGCCAGAGACCCTAAGAGCCCTGGGAGTGGATCTCTGTTTTCTTTATTTGTTTTTGAAACAGTTTCACTCCGTCGGCCCTGGGTAGAGTGCAGTGGTGTCATCATTGCTCTCCGCAACCTCAAACGCCTGTGCTTAAGCAATCCTCCTGCCTCAGCCTCCCGAGTAGCTGGGACTACAGGTGTATGCCACCACACCTGGCTTATTTTTCTATTTTTAGTAGAGGTGCGGTCTTGCTCTTGCTCAGGCTGGTCTTGAACTCCTGGCCTCAAGCGATCCTCCCGCCTCGGCCTCCCAGAGTGCTAGAATTATAGGCGTGAGGCACCGCGCCTGGCCTTGGAGCTCTGTTTTAACAAATGAGAGCTTCCACTCCACCAGGCACAGTTCTAGGCATTTTCTGTACATTCGCTTATTCAGCGTGAGGTGGAGGCCCAAATAAGCTGAACCCTTTCCTCCTGGGCTCCTGGGGCCTGAGGATGAGGCAGCCACAGAGCCGCTGAGCGGGGCTGTCTGCCTGTGGGCCCCACCCCGCCGCTGTGCCCGCTGGAAGATGCCGCGTGGCAGTGGGAGGTGCGGTACACCGTTGTGAGGAGAATGGCCTGCTGGTTTCCAGACACTCGCCCATGTCGTCTGCAGGCCATGGAACCAGAGGTGCCTGCGAGGCACTCTTGGGCTGGTCTCCAGACATGGTTGGAACCACCTTGTGGAACATCTGTGCGGCCACAGCACATAAGAATGTTTTCCTTCTGGCAGCCACTTTTATAAGGATGTAATAATATATGCATTGCAAAAATGGTTCTATTTTTGGTGGGTTGGCATTGCCAGAGAGCTGACCCTGACCAGGGGTGGAGGGGAGTCAGTGTGGGGAGGGGGCAGGGGATTGTGGAAACACGGCCCAGCCCCACAGGGCCATTGACATGGGCTCAAATTCCCTGCCGCAAGCGAGGGGGCCCCTCCTGTTAGTCTGCTCCCGTGGAAGGGGCTGCGCGACTGGGAGCACTCAGCCTTCTCCCCACCACTCACTTCTTCTGCCTTGGGGTGTCCGGTGGCTTCAGCCTTTCTGTTTGTTGGAAGGTGGCTCTGATTCTGAAACACAGAGATGGGAACCAAGCGGTTCAGCTGCTGGTGTGACATACACTGGTGGCCCGGAGCCCTTTGCCGACAGTCCTAGCCTCAGTTCGGGCTCTTGGTGCTCATTTAAGATGGGGCCCCTCGGCGAACTCAAAGGCCTCATTCCTTTCCTGGGGTGGCCAGGAATCAATCACCCTGCTTTCCACGTGGAGCTGGGGTGGGAGAGAGACTGCAGTTTGCTGGAAGGACATTATTCGGATTAGACCCCCTGCGTCTCCCTGCCCGGCAGAGCAGCTCTCTGGGCAGCCCTGAGCTGGGCACAGTAACCGTTTCCATGTGGGGAGAGAGAACACACAGTCCCTGCGTGTTGACATCCAAACGTTCCTTTTAAAAACGGGCGTGCGGAGCACCCTCCCCCTGAGTGTGCTCCCCAACTCCCGCTCAACACACACCAACCAGTTGTCCCGGCAACAGAGTTTTGCTAAGGGAAGATGATGTTCCAACACACACTCCAGTTCTGCTGAGCGTGGAGTATTTATTAGACCTGAAATGGAGGGAAGCAGCTGTCACTTTCAAGTTCATGAGCACTCTCACTGCTCCTGTTTTATGGGGACGCTTTGGAGTCTCCGTGGATCAAGACTGCCCAGGATCACTGCCCAGAGTGTGCCAGGACAGTCGAGAGCCCGTGTTGGGGGCAGAGAAGCTGGTCATTCCAGCATTTCTCTCCCCCTTTTCCACTAGTCCTCAGCAAAGCAGTCTTGCCAGAACCAGACGTCTTTGTTCTGCAGAGAGTTAGTCTCGTTAACTTTGGAAGGGCCTCTCGGAGCCATAGGTTCCAGACTGTTGCTCTCAACTGGGTCCCCCTCTTGTAACATCTTTGCCAAATGGCCACCCCCTTGATCTCCAGACACCCAGTGCCCTGGAGCTCATTGCTGGACGATTAGATGCCTGTTAGGGACGACTCTGTCACCCATGACGTGCTCTCACTCCTGGGTTCCACCTCTGCCTTTGGCAGCAGCATAGATTGAGTGTGCTGCCTCTGTGGGACGCAGGCCTTCAGAGCCCTGCCGGGTCTCTCGGGTCCCCCCCAACACACTCAGGCATGAATATTGCCAGTTCTTTCCCATTTCTTGGGGTCAGGGTGTTCAGACCTTTTAAGTGGATGAACTCTTAACTCGTCCGTGGCTCTCTTAAAACCCATTGCCCTAGTAAGGCAGGACGGCACACGCCTGTAGTCCCAGCCGTGTGGGAGGCTAAGGCAGGAGGATCACAGGAGTTCCAGTCTAGCCTGGGCAACACAGTGAAGCCCCGGCTCTTAAAAAAAAGGAAAGAAAAAACCAGCACCCTAAACTGAGTCCAGCCCTACAGATTTTGCTTCCCTGGGACAGACCAGAGGAGGACCATTGCCTTCCTAAGCAAGTGATGGGACCTCGCAGCCATAGTTTCTTGGTTGCACGATGGATAAGGAATGCCGTCCCTGGTGTGGGCACCAGTGACAGTTTCATTATACACCTGAGAGTTGCATCCAAGCTGTCGCAGCTGCTACATCACGTTCTTGTCAAGATTGAAATCACCTGAAAACCACAAGTCTCTTCACAGGGACTGTTTGCAAGTCAGAAGTTCCTCGTTTTGTACTCAGTGAGATTGACGTTTGAGCCTGACTACCTGGTTTGCGTTTTCCCAGGTAAATCGGCACCCTGAAGTAGCTTTCTAACAGCAAAGCCGTCGGAATCTAACCATGCCGTGTGATCTGGGCAGATAGGTTACTTGCATCACTAAGCTTCTGTTTCCTTGGGTTTGAAAGTAGGGTTCTTAGGAAAACGAAATGGAATGAGGTGGCTGCCACCTGGCAAACACTCACTCCATTCTTGGTAGCCACTGTCATTCTGTAGCTAACCCAGGATTCCAGGTTCTGCAGTAACCCTCTGACCTTCTTGACCCTTGGTGCTGCCAGTAGGATGCTGGTAACCCAGCTATGCCTCTGTGTAAGTCCTGCACAAACAGGTTGACCCAGGGCAGGTGGAGGCTTTTACGGGGTGCCACAGAGGCCCCCTGGGAGCCTGGTGTCCAGCCTCTCATCTCAGCCACAGCCACAGGACGTTGGACAGTAACCTGCCCGAAGGATGTGATCTTACTGAAGTCGTGCCTTGTTCTTCCGGCCCAGCATCCCCATCACAACAGGAAGTGAGGCGTTCCTGTGGCTGGCTCCCCTCGATCTCTGATGGTAGAATGTGCCAACAGTTGATTTTTAACAATCCCATCAAAAATTGTTGTCTGGGCTGGGCACGGTGTCTCGTTCCTGTAATCCCAGTACTGTGGGAGGCAGAGGCAGAGGCAGGAGGATCACTTGAGGCCAGGAGTTTGAGACCAGCCTGAGCAACATAGCGGGAACCTGTCTCTGCAAAAAAAAAAAAAATTTTAAAAATTAGCCAGGCATGGTGGCGTGCACCTGTAGTCCCAGCTGCTCAGGAGGCTGAGGCAGGAAGTTCGCTTGTGCCCAGGAGTTTGAGGCTGCAGTGAGTTGTGACTGCACCACTGCACTTCAGCCTGGGCAGCAGAGTGAGAGCCTTTAAAAACAAAAATGCTGCTTGTCCTTTTCGAACTAGTGTTTAACTGCTAGACGCTACTCTTCCTTCTTTGACGAAAGTCAGTGTACTGCAGCCCTCCTGAATCCTTGCACCCCTGAAGTGCGCTGCCACTTCTGATTAACTGCATCACAGGTCGGATTTGTGTGGAATGACCTAGAAGGCTGGTCATTGAAAGTGACTTTCTTCAGCCCCCTCTTAGCTGGATCCGTTCTGCCTTTCCCAGCATGGAAGTCACGCTCCCTGGTGAGGACGGGTAGGGACATGCGAGGGCCTCTGCCCCTCTGCCCTCTTCTTCTGGTTCTGAAGACAGTGACCCACCTTTTCTTTGCTTTTTTTTTTTTTTTAGTAGCTTGAACTCATTTTGATTGCTGATACTGTTTTTTTCATCTTCCTAATTACTTATTTCAGCCTCCACATTTTATTTCAGCAACAACAACGGTAACATAATAGTACCTCCATATTCTTACTTTCAGTGTAGTAACATTGAGCATGTGTGTGCTTAGCATTCTGCCCGGCACCCTGTGAGTTAAGTTATAAAACAGGTAAATGTCTCTGTAAAGACTTTATATTCTTGTCAGGGAACTAAGGCATAGGAAGAAATCGAGGGGAAATGCACAGTTCATGAACGAGGGCTGCAGTCAGCAGTGCCAGTTCCTTCTTCCCTCCCCTCCTCCCTTCCTCCCAGCACTCAGCGTGGAGATGATTGGGCCAGAACTGGCTCTTCTTGGGCGTAGGAAGAAGAGACTAGTTGCTGCGCCCCCGGCCCACCTCTCGTCTGTATTGAGATGCTCTCGCTCCAACCCCCCCTCGGAATAGAAAGAGCAGGCTCTGGAGTGAGAATGAGTTTGACCCAGGGCTGCCATTGGTACCTGAGTGACCTTGGGCACGTCACTTCAGCCCTGTGGCCTCACAGCCTCTGTCAAAGGGTATCAGTCCCTCCCTCCGAGGCCTACAGCAGGTGGCATCACAGAGCTGCCATTCGGAGTGTCGGGTGCAGCAGCGAGGCTGTTGGGGGACTCACCTGCGGTATCGGGGCAGCCGGCCGGAGCCTGCCGATAGTGGCGTGAAGACACTGAGCACATCTTCTCCAGTTGGCCCTGGATGTGCAGGGCTGGGCAAGGGTGGCTACCTTCGCCCTCCGTGCTTTGGGAGCGTGGCAGCAAAACTCTTTCCCCTGGCAAAGGGGCTCTGGGTGTCTGCTGGCAGGGCTGTTTACAACCTGAAACTTAAGTCATTTTGTGCTCCAGCTCCCCTCCTGGAAAAGTGGCCTTGTAGCACCTGCAGCCAGCTCCACAGAGCTGCCAGGGGGACAATAGGCTCTTTGCAAACCCTGGAGGTGGGCTGGCTGCTGGCAGAGCTGCCGTTCTCGGGGAGCCCTGGCCTCCTCTGACTTGGAGGAATGTTTTTGCCTTTTGCAGATGGAGAAAGATGAGACCGTGAGCGACTGCTCCCCACACATAGCCAACATCGGGCGCCTGGTAGAGGTGAGTGGCCCTCTGGCCTCTCTGGGCCCTGGTTTGCGCCTGCATCAACCCACAGCACGTGCCACTCGCCCCTGAAGCCCGTGTGCCAGCTCCATAGCAGGCAGCAGGGCAGTTCTCGTTTTGTGCCCTGGCTTCGCATTTCCTGAGCCTTCTAGTCTGGGTGCAAAGGCACCTCCCCTCAGTCCCTGGCTCCCCATCGCCTGGGTGTGAACAGAGACCTGAGCCGGGAAAGGAAGCAGATCCCTGGAACACTGGTGGGGCTCTGGAGCGACTTCAGTCTTCCCTGTCACCACTCTGTTCTGGAAGGAGGGGAGGTGCTCTCGGGTTTCACGGAATTGTTCACGGAATTGGTGGGGAGGCTGAGGAGCGGTGATGTGGTTTAGACCAGCTCCCAGCAACGGTCAGAGTTGGCCGCCAATGCCTGCGAACTGGCTTCCTCCCTGCCTGAGGATGCGCGCTGGGAGCACGAGTTGCAGGTGGGGCCCAGGAGCAGGCCCATGCCTCCCCCCAGTGGCCACAGCGGGGACTGCGGGAGGGGGGAGGGCGGGGCCGGTGTGCCCCGGAGTCCTAACCTGCTCCTCGTGTGCTGACCTCCCTTCCAGGACATGGAAAATAAAATCAGAAGTACGCTGAATGAGATCTACTTTGGAAAAACAAAGGACATTGTCAATGGGCTGAGGTAATGTAGCAAAAACACAAGCTTTGGCGCCAGAAAGATAGGGGTTTAAATGCTGACCCTGCTAGTTAATAGCTTTGGGCCTCAGTTTCCCCATTTGTGAAAGAGGGCTCGAGTACCTACCTCTAGGATCGTTGTGCAGACTTTGAAAGGTACAGCGCCTCTTGAGCAGTTTGCACTCTCGTAGCTGCTGGTTCCTGCCGCCACCATTTTTGTGTTCTGGGGCACACTCACCTGAACAGCCATTGGTGCCCTCCTCCCTGGGGTCTGCCTCTCTCAGTCCTCCAGCGTGGCAGCCCCGCTAAAGAATCTGCCCAGCCCCTTTGGCCCTGGGCCTGAAGGTGCCTCCAGACCATGCCCTGGGACACCGGAGGTGTGGGGACTGCAGACGGGGGCGGCATGGCGGCCTCTGGCGGGCCTAGGCTCTCTGGCATGCAGAGAGAGCCCTTCCCCCTCTGCCTTTTGGAGAGGCCCAGCTGCTCTGACGTCCTCTGCCAGGGCCCTGCCGGCAGTGGCCAGGGTCCTCAGCCATCCCACCCATCTCACGCCCTTGGTTCTGCAGTGTTGGCCCGAGGAACGGCTGAGAGGGGCGCTCTGAGTCCCCCAGGTCCGTGGTGGACGGAGCGGGAGGCCGGAGCCCAGCTGGGGCAGGAGAGGCAGCTGCGAGTGAGCACTGGCCTTGGGGTCAGGAGGCCGGGATCCCCCTCAAGCTCTGTCATCCTGAGCTGTGTGCCCATCGACACTCAGAGGCCCGGTCCGGTCCGGGAGGCAGGGTGGCTGAAGGGGCCGGCTGAGATGACGCAGTCTGTAACATGTTCTGTAGTCCGGCGCCACCGTGTGAGGCCGGCAGGCGTGCTGTGCCCCTCACTGCCAGCCCTCCTAGCCCGGCTCCTGGGTGCGACCTCACACCTCAGGGTGAGAGGGGAGGCAGGAGGCAGCTCTGGGGCTGCCCCGGCTAGCGGATTTGCCCAGGAGAGTGACGTGCACCGCCTGCTCTGCAGCTTTAAAACAGGGGAGGCGTCCTCTTTGGACCTTGCTTCCTGCCCCCTCCGGGGGCTTGGTCTGGCCCTGGTGGGTTTCATTTTCCCTTCCTGGCCTGTGGCCGGGTAAGAACCCAGTGGTCCCGGGTGTCAGGCCTGCCACCCGCGGCCACTGCACCATCCACACCAAACACTGTCCCGCCCCCAGCCTGCTGGGAAACGGGGAGGGAAGTGGAAGGGCGTGGGGGGTGGGGGGGGGGGTGAGCCACTGAGAGCCAGCACCACCGGCGTGTACCTCTGCGATGGAGCCACTCCGCGGCCCCCTCCAACCTCGCGTCTCCTCCTCCGCCGTTGCCCCCGTCGTGTCCGTATTCCTGTTCTCTGCCTTCCCGCTTCACTCGTCTCTGAACACTCTCCAGATCTATTGACGCTATCCCTGACAACCAAAAGTTTAAGCAGTTGCAGAGGGAGCTCTCCCAAGTGCTGACCCAGCGCCAGATCTACATCCAGCCTGATAATTAAGCCGATCCAGGTACCCTGCCTGAGAGGCACGAGACCCTCCCCACTAAACAGGACTCACCAACCGGCCGAGACCCCGCCGGGCCAGCTGTTGCTGCGTGGCCATTTAAACCACCACTAACCCGGTGTCCGCTCACCGCTGACGAGTGGCCACGTTAACACGCAGCCTTAGCCCCACGTAACACAGACGCCTATCATGTGTGTGGCGTGTGCTTTGCACCCTGGGCCGAGGCTAGGTATGGGGAGGGCAGCTGGGTTTGGCTTTCGCTCCTGAAGAGCCCAGGCCCAAGGCTGACGTCGTCTGTCCAGCAGTAGCACTTGTGCACACTGGGTCCCCCCATCTTCTACCAGCAACCCTGGGAGCCAAATCAGACCCCTTCTCAAGGGGTGGGGCCGGCTGACTTGGAAGAGCTGCTCTCGTGCTCTGTCTCTGAGGATGGCGCACAGAGCGGGGCTGGGCTGTCCCAGGCCGGCCGATGCACCCCCAGACCAGTTACTGCTGGAGCTGCCCGGCGCTCAGTGCCCACGCTGCCCGGACCAGTGTAGCCTCCGCCCCTAACGAGCTGCAGCTGCTCTTTAAAGGAGTCACGCTGATGGAAAGGAAAATAGTCTGGCTTGTTGATAATGGCCAAGAACCATGGCTTGAGCCTGTGACAAATACAGATGTAGGAAAGCAGTCAGCATCCCTGGAGAGCAGGAGGGAAGCTGTTTGTAAAAATAAGGCCTGTGGAAACCCAGCCGGGTGGGGCTGCAGAGCTCAGGGTTGGGGGCTGGACACAGAAAGCCCACCCCAGGAAGTACAGTGGGCTTTCCGGGGCAGAGGTGGGTTGGGGCACT
Organism: Indri indri; assembly: GCA_004363605.1. Lineage (NCBI taxonomy): Eukaryota > Metazoa > Chordata > Mammalia > Primates > Indriidae > Indri > Indri indri. The sequence goes on along the minus strand of RJWJ010026558.1, from coordinate 13,736 downwards.
TACGTAACCAGATGGCGCTGTTTTTCTGGGAACGGGGGACTTCAGCGTGCCAGGCCAGTCTGTGCATGGCAACTTCAGGCCCAAGGCGTCCATTGGCCTGCAGCCTCGTGGGGCCATCAGATGTTCCCTTCGTGGCATTGAGAAAACCCCCTTTTTAAGGTGCAACATGGTGGTGTAGTTCCCTGGCTGCCCACTGGGGGCATCCTGGCATGGAAACCCCAGGCAGACGGGGGTTGGGCCCGGTCCCTAGCGGCCAGTCCTCCCTCCCACACCGAGTCCGGCACTGTGTTGAGTTGCTTGGCAGTGATCTTCCCAAGCTCTGTCCCTTAAAGGAGCCCCCTGCTCCTTATGCCCTCAGCCATTCCACTTCTAACCTCCCTGTCTCTAACCTGATCGTGGCTCTAGAACTTTCTCCTTTGTAGGGTGGGTTTGCTGGTCACAGCCCAGACCTGGCGTGCTTGGCTCCTTCCCAGAAGAGCTGGCACCTGCCCAGGCAGGGGAGCCCATGAGTTGCTGCTTTGCCCGCTGTGTCTCCCGCAGGCAGCCCTAGCCGCCATCGTGAGCTGTGCTAGGAGGCCGTGGGGGACTGGCTGAGAGTTGGAGCTCGAGGGCCACCAGGGCTGACGTCCTGACTCTGCCTCTGGCCACCGCAGAGCCAGGGGCTGTGCAGGGCAAATACTCAGAAGTGTGTATTTCCCCAGCAGCACCCAGACGTCAGTGCTTCTCGGGAATTTTTCCAGTTGTTGCCAGATGGCTTCAGATCTTGTCTGTGCTACTGTCTTAGCATGTCCAGGATGCTTCCCAGGATTTTTCTAGGATTTAGTAGTAGACTGCAACTTGAGATGCTCTTGCTTCTCCTGGGTCCTGCTGCAGTTTCTTCACCCTTTTTTTCATGGGGGGACTTATTTTCTGATCCATCCTTCCCACCCGCTTTCACATTGAGTGTGAATCGAACCTGAGACTCCGGCTGAGCAAACCATCCACAGCATGACTCTCAGCCAGCCTTTCGCCCTGTTTGCTGCTGCTTCTAAACTGCTAAAAAGTTTATAGCTCACTAAGTTCTTCGTTAACCAATGTGTTGGGTAAATTTGACAAAATAATCATTCAGGGGATTGCCAGGGGCGTTTCTCTGAGCCTCAGTTTCCTTGTCTATAAATTGGATTAATAGCAAAGACTCCCCAGGCTGCTGGTGAGAAATAACATGTATGAAAAGGACTTTGTAAGTTGTAAGATCGCCACAAACCTTAGTAGTTTCTAGCTTTGTTGAAGAGTGTCGCCACGCAGGTAAATGCAGTCACCTTGATCATCTCCACACAAATCCAGGATTTGACAGCCGGGGCCCCAGGGCCACTCAACTGTTTCCTATGGTGCCTTTCGAAATCTAGGCTGAGGGGTTTTGTGGGCCAAGGTAACAGCTGACAGTGCCTCACAGAAGCCTGAAAGCACCTGGCCATCCTGTGCTGCCCTGGCTGTGAACCCAGCACGCTCGGATGTGCGGAGTGGCTGGTTCTTACACCTTCTCTGGGGGGATGCCACTGCACCCTGCACTTGTGGGGTGAGGGATGAGCCTCCTGTGCTAGTCATGGGGGAGGCAAAGGGAAAGCACATCGAAGAGTGGACTTAGGGTCCCGTGAGTATGGCCAGGTCACTTGAGGCCTGGGGCAGAAACAAGCGTCTGTCAGAGTAGGCTGTGTGCGTCCCCCAAGGTGCCCAGGGAGGTGCAGAGGGTGCAGGTCTCAGGGCCCTGAGCTCCCTCCGCACCTCTCTGAGGCGAGGCAGTTGCCCAGCCTGGGGACCCTGCGCCTCCCGCTGGGAGGTGGATCCCTGCAGCAGATCAGAGCCAGGCACCGCATGGCAGCCCCCGGCCTGTCGTCGCCACAGCAGGTCCCGCGCGGTCGCTGATGACGCTTTCCGCCCTTGCAGGTCTGTGCAGACTTTTGCGGACAAATCGAAGCAGGAAGCCCTGAAGAACGACCTGGTGGAGGCTTTGAAGAGAAAGCAGCAGTGTTAGACCTCTGCTTCGCCAGCCGGACACGCCCTGCGCTCGTTAGGTTCCTTTCTTAGAAACTCGTTTTCTGCTCCCCCTCCCTGTCCCTTCCCTCCCCGACAGGTCACGTAACAACTCGCATCAACCGCGCAGCGCCATCTCTCCCGAGAATAAAGCCCGACAAACGCCCTCTCCGGCTCTGCGGCCTGCTTCCCGCCACGTTTTGCTGTCGAAACTCTCGGTATTTCCATAGAGGCCGTGTGGCTTTGTTCACCCGGGCCCCCCCACCTCCCACCCCGCCATTTATAGGCGTGAACGACACTGTCAGCCTCCCCGTCCCTCCCACCTTTTTGTTACATTGGTGTAAAAAATGTAAAACAAAAAAATTTTATGAAATAACTGTGGTGTGTGAAAGAAGAAAAACTGGAAATCTGATTCCATGTGTGTTTGGGAGTTGCTTGGGGTTGGGGGTGGTGGGGACAGGGGACAGCTCTGGGAGAGGGGTGGCCCTCAGCGTTGTCCTGCGCAGACTTGCCCTGTCCCGCGGAGACCATGGTGTGGGGCCGGGGTGGGGGGCTGCCGACCGTTCTGCTCTTCTGGCCAGGTGCTTTTCTGTCGATTTTTATGGAATGCAAAAGGAGTTTTTTGTTTTATTTTGTTTTTTTGTAAAGCTTAAAAAAAAATCTACATCTTATACTTGAGCCTCCATACTTAAAAAAAAAAAAAAGGTAAAAAAAGAACCAAAAAAATCAATAAAAAGAAACTGGGACGCAGTTAGCACTGGCCTCGTGGTCTTCCTTCGCGCCTGCTCCAGGGTGGGTGTGTGCGGCCTCGGCTGCGCTGCTGGCCCTGCCCACGTGGGCACAGGAAGTGCTGAGACCCTGACCCAGCGCTCTGAAGAGCAGGGGCCATTCTAGGTCACACCGGCTGTGTGATGACGGGGAAGGTCCCTGTGCTCCCTGCTCTCTGCCCTCGGTTTCCTTTATCTTCCCAGGAAACGCCTACTACGTGTGGATACATCCACACACACCTCACGCCGTCCCCCCAAGCCCCCGTTGCAGATGCAAGGAAACCGAGGCTGAGAGTTAACTCATGCAAGCAAGGCCTTACGGCTGCAGCATCCCTGCTGTCTCCCCTCCACACTGCCCCCGGGAGGACCCCCTGCTCGGGAACCCCACAGCAGGTCAGTCGGGCACACACCCTGGCTGGCCCATCCGGCTTGAGGTCCCCTACACTGGGTCTGCTGCGACACGTCTTTGCAGAGTGCAGTACCAAGGGAGATAGAACAGGGGAACCCCTGCACTCGCGGTTCCTCCTAATGCGGGGGGTAGAGGGGGAGAGGGCGTTGGAGAACAGGGGGATGCTGGAAAGAACGTGGGCCTGCGCTCTGGCACCGCCGGCTGTGGGGCTGTGGGGACGGCAGACCCAAACGAGCCAGTCCTCCCGCGTCAGATGGAGCTGTGTGAGAGGGCCTGGCACGCAGAAGGCGCTGAAAACATTTTCTGTTTTGTTCACGGTAAGGAAGACTATTGCGGACCGTGCAGGGACCACTGCAGCAGGGCCTTGCCGTGGGGCGGAGAGGTTGGGCTCAACTCCAAACACAGCACGGGCAGGTAGGAATTTACAGCCAGGGGGCAGGGTGGGGGTCAGTGGATGGAAAATTACTGAGGAAACATCGGGGTTGGGGGGATTCTGGCTAAACTGACCTAACGGGACTCTTGCTGAAGACAGGCCGTGGGGCCCAGACTCCATCTGGAGGAGGCAGAGGAGGACGGACCTGATAAGACATTGAAGGCGATCAGATACCAAGGACAGGGGTTCCTGCTAAATAGACTAGGCAAGGGGTGGCTAAGACTGGATTTTACAAGGAAATTCACAGATGGGCCTAGGGGAAGGTTCAGAAGTATCTTTGTCAGTTGTCCCTTCATCCTTACAACAGGAAAAACTGGACAAGTTGAAAATAAATGACTTTCATTGGACACAGCAGAGAACAGGTTGCAGGGAAAACAGCTACCCTGAAATCTAGCGAGACAGAGACATCAGAATCAGGAGAGGTCTGTTTACTAACCCGGAGCAAAAGCTGCTGGAGCTGGGGATGGTGAACCCACTTACCCACTTAAACGTAATTTCGATGACCTGCTGAAGGCGTCATGTGACTCCCATGAGAATGACACCTGAGCTACGGTCTCGTGGGCTTTCCCGCCAGGAAACCCACCAGGTTCTCAAGATTCCCTTTTGTAGGGGGCACAGTCATGCAACCAAAAGTAATACTGGAAACCCAGAGATGGTGACTGTGATGTATGGCAGGCCTGATCTTGCTCTGTTTTCTGGAATCTTCCATGGGAGCCCTCACCGCTAGTTTTTTAATGCTACATGGAGCTGGTGAGATTGGGGACAGTGGGCCCTGATGGGTTTCTTAGATGCAGGCAGCAGGGAAGCAAGTGGGTAGAGAGGGTGCTTGTCGCCTGGCTCAGGGCCACCTTGGGGCCCTCGGCCACCTCCTGGCCACGCCTTTCCTTGCTACCTCCTTGGCTGCCTTGGTGGAAGAGGCCTGGGGGCTGGCAGGACCCCGCAAGCAGCTCTGCGAAGGAAAGGAGGCTGAGGAAGAGGCACATGGGAGCTTGGCGGGGTGGAGGGGTTCAGTAGCCCACTGGTCCCCGGGCTGCAGGTGACAGACTCCTGGGGTTTGGCAGCAACAAATGATGTCCCCCCACTGCATGGGTTCACTAGAGGCTTCCTGGAGGTCGCCCTTGGTGCCAGTTAACAGAGCGGGAGGCGGCCTTGGTGAGGGTCCAGACCAGGTGCCCGCCTTTGGTCTCAGCTCTGCACGAACCTGCCCAGTGTCTCCAGGGCTGAGGCTCAGGTGCCCTGTCTCTCCGAGGCCTTTTCACTCCCCACTTGCTGTGGCCTTGACAAATCAGCCCCTGGAGCCCTTGCTGAGGTTCTCCTGGGTCCCCAGATTCCAAGACTCCTTGTCTCCACAGTTTTCTCATTCATTCGGATTACTTCCAGGGCAGCTGTTTTGTAGCAGGCCCCAGGCTAGTCACCTCTGCCAGGGTGGCACCCTCCGCCGCTGCTAGGGTGGAGCAGGCGTGGGTTTTGCCAGGCGGGGCAACTCTTCTCGTTCTGATACCACCCCACCTCCAAGCAGCCTCGGTGCGGTGTGCTCATGGCGTTCCCCGCTCCCCAGTGCGTGACCCTCGCTCGGCCAGTGAAGACGTTCTCTACTGAGACACTGGTACTTAAAAAGTCGGGGCTGTTCCGTTCCTGCTGACCCGGGAGCAGCCTTGGCCCCTGTCCTTCCAGACACCCGAAGGCTCGCCTTCTCCTTCCCTTCTGAGAGCTGCTCACAGCCTGCCAAGCGCTTCCTGTGTTGCTGGCTTAGTGAGTCCCTAACCTGGGTACCCACCTGGTAACCAGTGAACCCTAAAGAGACTGGAAGAAAGAGTGTGCCCATGCTGAGCACCTACCCCAGGCCAGCAGTGGGGCTGGGCGGCTGGCATCAGACCCTCACAGCCTAACAGGCAGGCACCGTGCCTCTGACTTCACAGGGCAGCGGGTAGGGTGACGTGAGCCTCACCTGTTCCACCCACAGCCTGGACTCGCCCCCACACCTGGCCAGCTCCTGGCTCTGTGCCCAGCAGGTTCCCCATGCCACTGTGAATTCCGAGAGCAGCTTTTCTCCCTCCTATTCTGTGATTGTTTTTTTTTGGTTGTTTTCCTTTTTGAGCTTATGGGATATTGTTTATTTTTTAAGAAACCTCTACAGCAGTCCTTTAAAATTTAATGAGAAAGTATGCCTCATTGCAAACATTAGCATAAATACTATAAATGAAATATTATATATGTCAAATATAAGTTATCTCCCTTCATATTTTTTTCTCAATGTAACTAAAATTTCTAAGGCCTGCCCTGGGAAAACCACATTACTTAGTCACACATCGTCTCGTTGCTTCAGTCAAAACATATGCTCTTGGCTACAAATATTTTGAATGAGAGCTTTGTTACGTATTTTGCAACTCACTTTGCAGCTCTTGAGGAAGGAGATGATCTATTAAATAGTTCTTCGGAACAATCTAGTTGGTGCTATTTTTGTTTTACAGTTTGGTTACTACTTGTATCACTCTGGTGATTATTCAATTATCTTTTTAAAAAGATGAAGTCAGAATATAAACATCATTTTATATAAACTCAAAGTTTCCAAAATATTTTATTTGAATTTTCTTATTTTGTCTTTTAAAATAGTTCTTCCTAGATACAGACTCTCGTCTCACTGTAGGGGACTGAGGCCTTGTGAAACCTCCCCAGTGTGGTGAGTGCTAAGGGCTGTGCAGAATGAACACAACACATCGCCTGTATTTAGATTTCTGTCTTTGACCCGTCCAGTGAGAGAAACCCTTTACTTCTCTCTAGCACCTAATAATCCCACAGTTCCTCCTGCGCGGCTGATGTTCAGATGACTTCGGACTAGAGTATGTGAATAGAAATGCTGCAGAATGTAATCATATTCTTACAACTTTCCATCCAAATTTTAATACATAATAGCTAATCTGATATTTTTTCAAATGACTTTATTGAGACATACTTCACATACCAAATAAAGTGTACAATTCAGTAGCTCTGTGACTGTGAGTTACGTACACCGGCCTGAGTGCTCCTGGAGTCTCAGGTAGTCCCTCGCGTACTCATTCACCAAACACTGATTGAGCACCTACTGAGTACTGGCGCTACAAAGGTGGACAGGACACCACCTCCGCCCCTACTGTCTGGAGGGGGTGGGGAAGCCCTTATTCGTAACAATCATTGCTATTGAGCACTTACGTGTGCTGGGCACAGTGCTACTGCTGGGTGGCTGTGTCCCCAGGGCTGTCACAGGGCTGGGGCACTGGGTCAGTACTTGTCCGCTGAACTGAGTTAATCCACAGTGAAAGGTAGTCCCACCTCCCACCACAGGCAGGATCAGTTCAACTCCTTTTCATCTGGGGTGGTTAGGGCTCCACACCTGGCTGTCACCTGGCACCTCCAAGCTGCCACCATTCAGCTCTGATGAAAGCCAAGCCAGACAAAAGGGGTGGAGAGGTGAGCTGTGGACCCCCTGCCTCAGCTTCGCAAACTAAAGGCCATGTTGTCTCGGCTGCGGCTTCAAAAAAGTCCCAGGTTTGACAAACGACCAGTGGGACCCCTGGGCTGGGAAGGCCTGGGGTCCAGTACTGAGCAGGGCTGGAGGCCCCGCCCCCACCCAGGACCTGGGGCAGCAGAGGGGTGTGTTTGTGCAGCACACAGGGCAGGGGTCTTTGGGGGTGCCTGGCCCAGCCTCCTGTTCCCCAGAGTGTCCCGCAGGAGAGACCCTCCGCCACGAAGGCTACTGGTAAGTGCAGTTCCCCTTCTTTGGCTGAGCGTGGACCAGAAACCGAAACGCCCACACTTCCGGCCTGAGGAAGGGAGGACCTACGGTGGGGGCTCTCACCTCTCAGGCCACCCCTAGATTCCTTGCAGCAAGGAGGAGCCAGGACAGAGAGGAAAGTACCTGGGGGCTTCAACCTCGGGGACCCCACCTGCCGGCGCACGCGCCCACCGCGGTGGCGGAACCTGATTCCTCCCCATTGGCCCTTCTTCCCTTTGGCGGGAAGCCGGGAGGTTCCAGGTATTGGCCGACCCCGCCGGTGCGCCAGCTGACGCGGCCTTTATTTTCCAGGCACGGACACTCGCCGGGTGCTGGGAGTGAGCCCGCAGCTCCTCTAATCCTCACAGCCACGCTCGGAGGCGGGCAGCACTGCTGGTCCCGGGGATGGAGGAACTGAGCTTAGGGCGTGTGCCTGAGTCCCCGGGCTCACCGGTGGCTGGGGCAGGCTTGGAACCCGGTGTGCAGGAGCCCAAAGCTTGAGTGCTCCGCACACCCCCGGCCCTGTCTTCTGGATGTGTCACCAGCTCCCCTTCAACAAGGGCCTGGGGGCCCATCAGGTTCTTCCAGCCCAACCGGTTCGCATCCTACTTGGGGTAGGGCAAGGAAGGCTCCAAGGGAGAGAAGGAATGGAGGTTTGGATGAGCTGTGGACGAGATGCTCCCTGAGGTTCGGGACCTCCTTCAGGGCAGGGGCCACGTCTCCCCTATCGGACTGGGGCCTCCTGAGGAGGAAGGAACCGTAGCTCACACCTGAAAGTGGGCACTAGCACCCCACCAGACCGGGTGTTTCCCAAGAGGAAGGGCTTCCTGAGAAAGGGGCTGTTATCTCAACTCTTCCCACCCAGCGCCGACGCAAGCCTGCACGTGGGGTTCAGGCTGCCACACTGAGCCCCCCCTGACCCCGTCTTCAGGCTGGGAGGGTGCCAAGAGGCCCCAGGTAACAGGCACTCAGCCAGGTCCCAGCCCCTGGGGGAGCCAGACGACTGGCTGGCACAGGGCACATGAAGCAGGTGCGGGACAGACCCAGCTGTTGTGGCCTGGGGGGGTCCCTTCCCCTGCCACCCAGGCCTGGCCAGACTTGCAGAGATTGCCGCTCAGCATGAGAACAGAGCCTGAGGCCAGCAGGGTTTGGGCCGCTCTGAAGGGTGAACCTGCACTGCACCCAGAAACAGTCCTGGACCCCACCCCAGCCAGGGCGGGGACTCCGGGACCCCAACTTTGCCCCCACAGCTGGAGGACCTAATGTGTATCAAACAGCTGCCACTCCTAGCTGGGCAGCCTTGGGCAAGTCACTTAATCCCTCAGCCTGTTTTCCCATCTATAAAATGGCAGTCATAGTCCCCCTATCTCAGAGGAGGTTGTGGGGATGGGACGAGATAGGTCACTGCAGGCAGGCGACCCGGCCCAGCCCACACACAGCAAGTGGACAGCAAACATCAGCTGTGTCCCCGATGGCACTCTGGGCTCCGTAGGCATCCCCAGGATGGGCCTGGGGAGACTGGCCCTGCTGGCCCCACCTGAATCTCAGAGGGGTCCTCTCCCCGGTTTCCCCAGGTCCCAATTCCCTCCTCTCCATCAACAGAGGCTCTTCGTCTAACCAACCCAGTCACCTGCTGATGAGCTACTGCCGGGCCTGCCCCAGGACCTTGTCCTCGTCTTCAGCACTAGCTGGGCTTTCAAGGCTCTTCATAAGCAGCCCCACCTTAGGAGCAGCCCAGACCTCGCCCTCCAGGCCTCTGCACCTGCCCTTCGCTCTTCCTGAATCACCCTCCTCTCTACCTTTGAGATCCAGCTCAAAGGCCACTCCTCCGAGAAGCCTTCCCTGATTGACTGTCCCGGGGCTGGTCTCTCCTCATTGCCTGGCCCTTTCCACCTTCTGGTCTCCTCTCCCGGAGGGCAGGGTCCAGAGCTGGTTCGCCCGCAGCCCAGATGCCCAACACAGTGTGGGCTGAGCGACGGCTGTGCTAAGTACCTGTGGCACCAGAATGGGCCACGGAGCTGCTTTCTCTCTGGGGCAGGGAGAGGAAGATTCTAAAAGGGTCACTCTGAGGCGCAGCTTCTCTCCCAGACAGCCCCGAGGTCCCAGGTTCCGGTTTTCTGGACTAGGGTGGGCTGTGGGGGGGGAGGATATCAGGCCAGCAAGGACAGGAGCTGGCCCCTGTCCCCCGGGCACCCACAGGGTCATGACCACCAGAAAGCAGAATCGGAACGGGGCCTGGAGACACTGAGGCTGGGGCCCGGGAAGTGGAGCTCAGGGCTCAGCCCCCCCCCCCCCGCCACTGCCTGCACCTGCCTCCTCTTCCTCCCGCAAACCCCACCCCCACCTTTCCCCTCATTACCTCCCACTCATCCTTCTGGCCTGTCGCCTCCTCCGGGAAGCTCTCCCTGAGACCCGGCTGTCCCTCTTCTCCAGCTGAAAGTCATCAACACTGACCCTACTCCATGCCAGACTCTGGGGCCACACTCCGTAATGACACCATCTCATTTGATCCTTAAAAGGACACACGAAGCGGTGGGGCTGTCGTCCCGTTTCACTGATGAGGTAACCGAAGCGCCGAGGCCCTAAGATGCGGAACCCAGATCTGACTCTTAACCGTTCTGCTGCTTCCCGAGCACCAAGGGACAAGGACCCCAGGGACTCTTGCTGCCGTGTCCCCACCACCAGGTGTGGGGCCTGTCATGCAGAAGCAGGCTTAAGAAACCAGGAGGCCCGGGGGCGCTGGGTCGGGGCTGCGGGCAGACGCGGTCCCCTCCGCTCAGCTCTCCTTGCATCCCCACGCACTGCTGTCCCCAAGGCAGCGCCCCCAGCGCCCGGGGAAGGAGCAGCGGAACAGGCCTCGCCGGGAGGTACCGTTTACTAGGTTGTCTCGAGTCAACAGGACAGTCCTGGGTCTACTGTGCTGCAGCTGTGGCCCCCCCGGGGGCTGAGCAGGCAGAGCGAGGTAGGTGGGCGGCAGGGGCGGCCACGCTGTCTTCTGAGAGGCCCCAAGGCCTCGGCTGCAGCCCCTCCCCCGAGGCTCCTGCGACAGCTGCCCTGGACCCTGGGTGTGTTCCAAGGGGGACAGGCCAGCCTGTGAAGGCTGCAGGGATGAGGGGAGGCGGCAGGGCCAGGAAACGCAGGGGCAGCAGCACTGTCCCTGCCCACACCTGTCCCTGCCTGGGGGTGCATCGGAAGGTCCCTGTCATCCTGGGCTCAGCCTGGCACTGGTCAGCTGGGGAGGAGGGGCTCGAGCTCTGAGGAGGCGGTGCGATTCCCGTACAGCAGGAACTGGATGGAGATCTGGAAGGGCCGACGTTAAGGCCGAGCTGAGCAGAGACTGGCCCTGTCCCCGGGGGGCCCTGTGGCTCCATGACTCCATCCGGAGCTGCCTCTCTCTTGCCTCCCAGCCTCTGCCCGTGCCGTCCCCTCCACGCTGGGCGCCCTCCCCGCTCCTCGAGCCCCAGCCGAACGCCAGTCACCTTCCAAGTCCAGCGCTGGGGGCTTCCTGCCTCGGGCGGCCTCCCTGGACCCCAGCCCAGGGCCCTGCCCTCCTCCTTCCCTACGACATCCTGGGGTTCACCAGTGGCCGGGCCATGTGGGGCACCAGAGCTGGAACTCTTACCTCTCATCGCGTCCAGCAGGGACTCAACAAGCGTTGAGACAAAGGCCACCTATACTTTCTCCCAAATGAGACCCAGGCAATGTCCTATTCGGCCACTCAGCAAACCCTCGCTGAGCCCTCGCCAGCGCGGCAGCAGGTCCTGCGGGAGTGTTTCCCCTTATCTTACACAGTCGCCCCGTCCTCCCGACAAGGCAGCTGACTGTTAAGTCAGATGAAGGTGAGGAAGCACAGAGAAGGTGATGGTTTGCCCTGTGTCACACAGCTACGAAGCGGCAGAGGAGCCAGGATTTGAACCAGATTTTTCTGATTCCAACTCCTATGTGTCTCCACATTCCAGCTTTCATTCCCACGGCCTCCATGGGCTGATGTGTTTCTATTCCTCAGGGCCTTTGCACAAGCTGTGCCTGGAACACACCTCCCTTGACTTTGCCTAACTTCTTCAGGCCACAGCTTAAATGACGCTGCGAGGCCTTTGCTAACCCTCCAAACCAGGAAGGCCCTGGTGAGACACCCCCGCCGTGCTCCTCGGCCTGACACTGCTGCAGTGAAATTATCACTCGGTAATTACGTGCGCCCTGCCTGCCCCCCACTGGGCTGCAAGCCTCTGAGGCGAGGGCCATTCTGTTCCTGCTCCCCAGCAGATGCAGCGCCTGCCTGGGCCCAGCACAAGGAGGTGTGCACGCTGGGACGGACGGATGGACGGAGGGAGGGAGGGATGAAAGGACGGACAGATGGAGGGATGGATGGGAAGGGAGGGTCAGAGGGAGGGATGGGGCGGGGGGGGGGATGCTGGAGCTGTGCGCAGGCAGAGGCCTCCCCAGCCCGCCCGCGCACTGGAAGGATACGACGGTGTCGAGCAGCAGCACGCCCAGGCTGCCCACGAGCCAGGGCAGGTGGTGCAGCAGGTAGCTGCCCTCGCTCTGGCCCACCTCGGGGTTTTTGAGCAGCACGCTCAGCCCGTACAGCGTGTTCCCCAGCATGACCAGCGCGAACAGCGAGTAGGAGACGCCCTGGGTCGACTTCCGCAGGAACTGGGGGAGGGGGCAGAGGGTCAGAGGCCCCAGCAGGGCTCTCACCGCTCTGGACTGTAACTGTCCACGTGTCCACGCGCACCGCCGCAGTGCACGTACCCTGAGCGTCCTGCAGGGCCTGGCACGGAGACCAGCCCCTCCCAGGACCCCTCGGCCTCCCCACTCTGACAAAGAAGTGGGAGACGGTGGCTGCGCCATGCTGCTGGCCCTTCCGTGCCCTGCAGCTGCCCAGCAAGCCTCCCCCATCCCTTCCACCCGACCCTCTCCTCTCCTCTCAGCCTCTAAGCCCAGCCCCAGCTCTCCCCTGACCTCCCACGTCCCTGAGACACACGGGGTCTTACGTGCCCCTGGCTGGCAGGCAGCACCACGCCTATTTTCCAGAGGCAGAAACTGAGGCTCAAAGAATAGGGTTAACTTGCCCAAGCCAACAGGGAGGTGGTCCTGAGCTTTCTGAGCCGAGACTCCGGCACCTCACTACTCCTCAACCCAGGGGGCCCCACCCGCCGACGCGAGGCTCACGTTGGTGCGGATCTGAGGCAGCCGGGACAGCAGGTACAGCACGCTGGAGACAGAGCCGATGACGAAGCCAATGATTTCCTGCCGAGTGAAGGGCTGTGGACGGAAAGGGGTGCTCAGGGCCTTGAGGGGGGGCGGTGCAGAGATCCCTCCTGGAGGGTGATCCCTGACCCGACTTAACACCCACGTGGCCACGCAGGGGACAAGCCGGACCCCATTCCCACCCCACCACCAGTACCCAACCTCACCTTGCTGCCCGGCTCCACCGACAGGAGTGCCCGCCCCCGGAAGAACTCCCTCGGGGCAGCCATGGGGCTGGCGCTGCTCAGCAGAGGCGTGGCACACACCGTCCCCATGACGAACAAGAGCACAGAATTGACAGGGGCAGACACTGGACATGAGGCGGGAGGGAAGCCAGGGTTAGGTATCTGAGTGACAGCAGAAGGCCTGGGACCTGCCTCGGGGTCTTGCCCCTCAGTGGCTGCGTGACCTTGGACAAGTGACCTAACCTCTCTGAGCTTTAATTCCTCATCTGTAGAACAGGAACAACAACAGTTCCCTTCTCCCAGGGTTGTGAAGGTGAAACAATGAGGGTGGTGGGGCGAGCAGGGGCTTATCCGCAGCAGAAATGCCAGTGAGACCCAATTCCCTTCCCAAGAGCCTCTGCCGAGTCTAGCACAGCCCTCGCCCTGACCCTGCCTCTTGCCCCTTCTGAATCCTGGAGGGCACAGATGACCTGTGTGACTTGACCTTGTTTCCCCAGCTCCAAGTCTGGGGCCGGACACAGAGGAGGAGCCAAAAGTGAGAACTTGAGTGACCTCCCTGGTCGGCCCAGGAAGTACTCACTGCCCTCAGGCCACTCTATCTTGGCTGATTAACTCTGGGGCTTTTAGATAGGGCCGAGGATGCCCTTCCGAGGTTTGGTTTATCACCCAGCAATGGGCAGCCCGCTTCCTCCCAAGCTCCAGGCCTCCCCCACCCCCCGCCCCCCGCCTGCTAGTAGAGTGCCCCGACACGGAGCGGCCACCGTACTCACACAGAGAGGGGCGCTTCTTGAACTTGTAGTGAAAGTACAGCGTCAGCATGAGCAGGTCCGCCAAGACGTAATACACGGCTGTGTAGGTCTGCAAGAGACGCAGGGCCCGGGCATTGGCTGCAGCCCCAGCATCTGGGGACCACAGCCTGGCAGCCCTCTGC
>RJWJ010026557.1:0-22787 GCA_004363605.1 Indri indri | reverse complement strand
AGCCCAGGAAGAAAGACCTAACAATTCTGGAACTGGGCTATCTTAACAAAATGGCTGAACTAAATCCCCCTAGGATGAGCCCCCTGTCAACAAGACTCACCCCTACTCAAGCTTTTACTCCTCTACTTGTAAGCAGACAATCAATGATTATCAGACATCTAAGCAAGGCCCCCAACATTGCTATTTTTTTTTTTTTTTTTTTTTTTTTTTGAGACAGAGTCTCACTCTTTTGCCTGGGCTAGAGTGAATGCCGTGGCATCAGACTAGCTCACAGCAACCTCAAACTCCTGGGCTCAAGCGATCCTTCTGCCTCAGCCTCCCGAGTAGCTGGGACTACAGGTATGCGCCACCATGCCCAGCTAATTTTTCCTAAATATTTTTAGTTGTCCGATTAATTTCTTTCTATTTTTAGTAGAGACGGGGCCTCGCTCTTGCTCAGGCTGGTTTCGAACTCCTGAGCTCAAACAATCCGCCCACCTCGGCCTCCCAGAGTGCTAGGATTACAGGCGTGAGCCACCGCGCCGGCCCAACATTGCTATTTTTAAAAAAGCTCTTACAAAATAAAAATGTTAGTGGAAATGAAAACCTCAGTTAAAGAGTTGGATAATAAAGTTGAGAGAATTTCCCAAAGTAGAGCAAAATACCAAGAAACTGAAGACAGGACACAAAAAATAAGTTATAAAAGACCAGACAAATAAGTCTCATATCTAAAACCCAGGAGCTTTCAGGAGTAAACAGAGAAAAGGAATCTTGAACAGAATAATTCAAGACAGCTTCCTAGAACTGAACCACATGAGTTTTCCACATTGAAAAGACCTACCAAGTGCTTAGCACAGTGGTTGAAAATTGACCCACACTAAGGCACATCATGAAACTTCACATTACTAGAGACAAAAAGATCACAAGAATAGGTCACATACAAAAGAGAGGAATCAGAATGGCTTTAGCCTTCTCAATAGCCAAACTGGAAAATGGAAGACAGGAGTGTAATGTATTCAAAATTCTGATAAAAAATCATTTCTATCCTAGAATTCTATCCCCAGCCAAGAATCACTCTAGTGTGAACGTGGAATAAAGAAATTCTCAGATAGGAAAGGTTCCAGAAATCTCATTTCCCATGTACTCTTTCTCTGGAAGCTACTTCTGAGCTACTTACTTTGTTGGAGAAGAGGTTCCAACAAAATAAGGGAGAAAAACCAAGAAAGAAGATGACATGGGATGCGGGAAACCAGAATAATCGCCAACATGATGGTTAGGTGTTCAAAAAATGGCAAGAAATGAGTATGCAGCCTCTTATTCACCAGAGGACTACAAGTACCGACTGGCCAGCGTCCTCTCACCTGGTCCAGCTTCTGGCTAAACTCCTGCAGTTTCTCCATCTGGCCAGGATTGGAACTGTCGCCCAGTGTGAAAGGGTTCTTGGTCACCTGCAATAAATGACACCCAAATTCCTTAAGTACTGGCATAAAGCCAGTAAAGCCATAAAGTTTGTTAGGCCTGAATAAGCCAGGAGGGGAATAGCAGTGTGTGCCCAGTCAGGGAAGCCTGGTTTCCATTTATCCCACAGCGCCTTTCTGACCTAGGCAGCCACTCCTAGGGGGGGGGTCTATGGGGATCAAGATGACAAAACTGGCAATGTGAAACAAAATCTGGGAAAATGTTCTTATAGTATGATCTCTAATCCTAATTTGGAGAAGAAATGCAAACAAAAAGCACAATTTACAAAGACAAAATGCCCAACGAATGAGAATCAATTACGTGAAATAATTATCAAGATAAACATATGAGATAAGTCAACACACATACATGTATCTATATGTTGGGAAGTGTTAGGTGCTGGAAGGACTCTTGTCCCCTCACTTTACAGTGAAATAAGTGACTTACCCAAGTCATTTTGACTTACACAAAATAACTACAATGTCCCCATTTTGAATTTCCATTCAAAATTTCCCATAAACTGAGCTTTACAATCCAAAATACCACTTCAATCTCTTAAACCAGCTATAAGGTAAACTTCCAATCATCAGCAAGGAAGTCCGAGGTCTTCTAGTCCCTTTCCCTACAGCCAAATTGCTGGGAGAAGCTGCAGACACTACTTAGAGACTCACCAGTTCCCGGACATCTTTCAGCAGCCCCTCCAGTGTGGTGAACTTGCCCCCGAGGACAGCCATTCCCAGTTCAAATTCTAGCTCCGGAATTTCCACACTACACGTCTCAGACTATGAGATGACAGGTCAGTTTAAGATCTAAGTCAGCAGCAAAGAAAGCCAACCAGAAGCCTCCTGCCAAATTAATACTGCCAGTGATAGTTTGGGGACAAAGTCAGCTGTCCCAGTTTTCTCTGACTTCCTAGTTAAAGCTAGAGACTCACTCCTGTCCATCAGAACCACAGAAACGGAACTAACTTAATAAAGAGAAACTCTGAGTCACAGCTTTAAGCTGTCGGGTATCCTGTCATTAGGAGTCAGAGAAGAGGGGCGCATATAAACACTGGAAGCCAAAAAGCTGCCAAGTCATCAGAAAGAGCTTATGGGTCACCTTCTGAATCTGTAATTCCAACCATGAATTAACCCTGCTCTGGGAACCTCAAACCCAGGGAAGTAGGAGGTACCTCATGTCCCTGAACATTACTTTAAACAGACAATTTCCCCTGGACAGAGACAGCCTATCCAGCCTATGAGGAAGATAGTCACTTTCCCAAGCAGGTGTTACCTTGAGGAGGTCTCTGGTCATATCTGAGGGATCTGTGATATGGAGAGTGATCCTGGTGCCCAAGGGCTCTACTGCTCCTCCAGATTTCACCTGCACAGATAACAGTCAGGAGCAGCAACAGAGAGAATACCTTGAGCATCACCTGGTTCCTCGGGAGGCTCAGCACAGGCTTGGCCCTCCAATCAGTTAGGCCCACTAACAGCTACCAAGGACAGAGCATTCAAAACTGATAGTGGCAGTGGTCACCCAAACAGAAAACACCAAGAGCTAACCAGGAACAGAGTGCCTAGCCCCAGTACCATGCCAAACCTATCCCAAATTGCTAAGAAACTCTGAATTTACCTTTAAAAAACATCTGACTCTTGGGGTTGAAAGAGACTTTTAAGTGTTTATTCTAGTCCTTTCATCTACTGTATCCAATAAGTGGATCCCCTTCATAATATTCTAGTTTAAGAACTTAATCAGCTTATACTCAGATACACTCAGGGAAAGGGAAGTTATCACTCTCCAAGGCAGCCCATTCTATTTTCAGGCAGCTATATTAAGTTCTTCATTATGAAGTTAAAATCTGCCTCCCTGAACTTCCACTGCTCTGAGGAGTCGGTCAAAAGTCTCCTCTCTCTTCTATACAATCAACCTTTAGTATGTCTTAAACAAATTATGGAATCTCTGTTCTTCTCTCAGCTAATTCCCAGTTCCCTACGGGTTCCTCACCCTACCCAAGCCTAAGAGAAAGACTCAAACTGCCCCGCCCTCAATCCTGAAACAGTACATTTAGGAAGGATGAAAGTTAGAAGGGGGTTACCCTTAAGCTAGTTTTCTTCCCAAACGATGGTGCCCACCCACCTCATTGGTCCGATGCCCGCAGTTCTCGCAGTTGGTAGCCATGATGATAACCTCCTTAAAGTGAGGGATTTCTGCAAGATGGAATTAAGGAAATCTACTTCCAGGAAAGCAAGACCACCCTCTGGGGAAAAACAAAGCCAGACCCCACATAGACACTAGTCCCAGGACTGCAGGAAATATATCACAAAAGGCAACCTAACTCTAGAGTCCTCCAGAAAAAAGCAAGTTCTCTACTTGTGGTGATCCCTGTGCACAAATTTGAAGGCATAGCTCAGAACACACACATATAGCCTCAAACAATGGCCTAATTTTCTCGTTGAACCCAAAAGCCAAGGTATACTGTCTAATCAAAGGCAACAGCCTCCTTCTCAATGGGAAAAAAGCATATGCCTTCCTTGAAGGAATGCTCCCAGCCTGATTATAATCTTCATGCCTGAGTCAGATAAAGAGCAACCCAACTGCTTGACAAAAGATACGTACTAGCTTCATGTTGGTCTGAGCCGGGGTATTGCATTCTGGGCAGTTTGTGTTGAATTGCAGCACCTGGAACACAATATAGGGACACAGGGTGAGTCCCCCTCCCAGGCAGGATGCCCAGGCTACAGACATTCAGATGGTATGCTGGTGCTCATCCATGCTGGTGGCGAGGAGGAGACACCGAACAGCATCAGTCTCAGCCCACGACTCCACTCCTTTCTCAACAGTAGCCAACGTGACTCACTTCATTTCTGAGATCTTCCTCTTGTGGCTTCTCTGCTGGTGCTTCTGCCTAAAATAGCAGAGATACAAATCACAAGTTGGCAGGTTTATCTCAGCATCCCCAACACCCTGCTCTGGAGTGGGAGAAAATACTCTGGCTCACTTATGTCAGCTGCTACCTCATGGGTTGGACAGAGAAAGCAGAAAGCAAAGCCCCAATCAAGGGAAGAACAGGGTTCAAGATAAGATCACAGACACTGCCATCATCTCTGGGAAGTTTACCCAAGTCCTTGACATCAGCTAGATGAGAGGCACAAACAAGCTGAGATAGGGTACACAGGCCATCAGCAGCAAAATAAGTTCCCACTGACTCCAAGCAATCCAGATGTAACATAATTCCAGAGCATTCTTCTGGCTCCTTCAGTCCACTTACTTGGAGCCCCAGCATCTCTTCTTGCAGTAGGGTCTGGCTGTAGTGTGTGATCACCAAGGCATCATCTTTCTGGGGAGCATGGGGGTTTTCCACAAAGCTGTTCCCTGCAGGATCATCAATGATCTAACAGATGGGTGAAGAGATAAGTCATTGCAACAGGAAATCACGTGCTATCCTCCACTTACCATCAGACCACTCAGGCACCACACTGGAAAAATTCCAGACAGTCTTAATGATCTCTCCTCCCCTAATAAAGGGCAACTCTAGTCCCTCAATACTCACCAGAGTGAAAGGGGTGGCCACTTGCTTTAGCTCCTTCAGTTTGACAATGAACTCATCAATTCTTTCAGCTGTGGCATCTTTGTTTGCCTGCCATGAACAGAGAGGAAAAGTATCAGCCCTGGTGGTCTACTTTATGTCCCACCCCTTATCATACCCAGATCATACCCAGATGACTTCCATTAGGAACTTGCCACCTGTCTCAGTTTGAGTGGGAAAGAGTGACTCAGACTTCACTATGAGATGTCGCAAACAAATATGAAGTTGATGCATAATGGCAGATGAGCCTCATTTTCTCACTCATTCAACCATTTAGCCCAGGCACTCATGCCAGGTTAGGGATATAACAGTAAATACATCACAGTCCTCTCATGGGGCTCCCCAGCTATTTAGGAAGACAAATAACTAAATATGCAGTTATATTACTTCTATCATAATAAATATAAGATATAAAGGAATATTCAGGAAGCACAGATAACCCAAGGGGATTAGGAAAGGCTCTTTAGAGGTAATGTTACATTGTCTGTCTGAGATGAGGCCTGAATATACATTGGGGGAGGGAAGTAGAAAGGACAAAAAGTACAACATATGCGACACCTTGGCAGTTAGAGCATCAACATGTGCTTTCCCAAAAAGTTCTCCGGCATGTAGTCAGAGACAGTGTAGACACATGGGAAGCTGAACACTGTATTCAGACACATATTAGCAATTATTCCTTGAGCTGCTGTAATCAGAAAACCCCAGCTCACCCTTCGTGTGGGCTGGTCCTGCTCCAGGCCAAAGATAGCACGGTTGATCAATCCTTCAACAGTGGTCAGAGCTTGTGAATGAGAACACAAGACAAGTCAGTCTTAGCTCTGCTATCAAGTGCCTGTATGACTCTGGGCAACTCACTTGAACTCTCTGGGCCTTAAATCCCTCACCCATAAAATGAGGTGGCCAGGCATAAGGTTCCATTTATCTCTGATAACAGTGGTGCTAAAATTCTATAATATAGTCTAACTATTACTCTCTACTATTCTCCTGCTATTTCACTTAAGCTTTCCACTCATGTTAAACCAATGAAGACCACAATGATTACATGACGAAACCCATACACAAGACATTAGATATGGCACCAGAGGATTTGCAATAAAGTGGGTAAGATTCCAGCTAGGTGCAAACAGCCCAAATACCCTGATCTTAATCTTACCTCCCTTCTGGCTAAAGGCAGGAATTTCAAAATCCAGCTCAGGGATCCTTGTGGTGGCAGAGTCAGTCTTCACTACTTCTCTGTTCATGTCCTGGGCAGAAAGGAAAACGTTCAGTCCATAGAGGTCAGCCTCTTTTCAGGAAATAACCACACTGTCAGCCTCCATCAGACCCCAGCCCAGCTGTTTCTCCCTCTCTCCCCTCCAGAGGTTCCGAACTACTACTTCCAAACAGTACAAGTAGTGTGAGCCAGGCTGTCCAAATGGTGAGAATACTACTCATAACAACTGCTCATTTCGTACCCTCTGACACAATTTACAAAGCGTTTTCACAAATCGTATCTCACTGGAGCAGATGAAAGCACCAATAACATTTTACAAAGGAGGAAACTATATGGCTCGGAGACATAGGGGGATTTTATTTAAGGTCCGACCACCTGGACCAGATTTCTGACTTTGGTCCTCAAGCTCCCTCTAGGATACTGGGGTACCTGCTCTGAGCTCCTCTCACCTCCAGGGCCCTGACGGTCAAAGTGTAACGCACTCCCTGGTCCTGGATTCTGCCTGCCGACTGGATCTCCGTGTTGTTCCAGCCACAGTGCTCACAGGAAAAGGAGCTCACAATTATTTCTCTGAAGAAGGGGATCTTGGTGAGCAGGAGGCGCGTTATGCCCTGGGGAAGCAGAAAGCAGCGAATTAAAGAATCAATTAAACCGCCCTGCGGTCTCCCGGGCTCGCCTCCGGGTCCCGGACTGGGCCCACCTGGCCGTGGGTCCAACCCCCGGCCCCTCCACGCCTAAGCCCTACCCTCCCGCTGCCCGCGGCCGCTTCCCAGCCTCACGTTGTTGTAACAGTTCATGCACAGCGACTCGATCTCGGTGGGTTGCTGCTCCTCGTCCTCGGCGCTGAGGGGCCGGAACAAGTGTCCCAGGGCAAGCGACGGGGGAGGGTCGGGCGAGGGGGCGGCGGTGGCCCCCGAGGGCGCGGTCTCCACGGCGCCGCTGGCCGCCATCACAGCCACGCTCAGCTCAGGCTTCGGCTTCCGGCTTCCGGCTTCCGGCTTCCGCTGCTCTCGCGGCCCCACCCCCTTTCCCCGGCACTTCCGCCTGCTGCAGCTAGCGCTGTCTGGAAGAGACCGAGGAACAGCCGCTGACGCGGACTGCCGGTTCCCGGAATTATGTGACTCGGACTTCCAAAGCCAGCCAGACCCACTTCAACTCAGCCGTCACTTCCCCTAAGACGTCCTTTCAGACCCAGGGCAGTTCGTTGCTCCTTTGCGATAGCTCCATTGCACAGGGTTCTATTGGTCGATGAGTCTGTCTACAAGAGCCTGAGGGCAAGAGGCCTGGCTTGTCCCAGGGTATCCCGGAGGAGGTGCGGCCCGGACCTGGGCTTGCTTCGTTCCACAGTTGGGCCAAACGCTGCTTGTATTCTACATCCCCCTCTCAGGGTGGCTTGGCCTCCTCTCTCTCAGTCCCTCAATCCCTCTCCCTTTCTGTTCTTCCCACTCCCTATTTCTGTCCTCATAAGCACCTCCCCAAATTCCAGCCTCAAATACACGGCCCTTATTTTTATCCCCACCCCCTCATCCTCACTACATCCTACCCTGGCTGACTCACCCTTTCCCAGTTTCCTAACAACACACAAAAAAAAAAACACCTCTTTTTTGGTAAACTTTTCTTTCTAGCACTTCCTCTCCCTGTGCTGGGGACAACCCAGTTCTGTCTAAACCCAGGGTGTCAGGGAAGACCTGCCTGCAGGGGTGATGAGCCCAGATTCACGTGGGGTCTGTGCTCCAAGAGGGAGGGAAAGGTGCTGAGACCAGCAGGCTGAGCTGGGAAGAAAGAGTGCTAGGCAGGAGGGTGCAGAGGGAAAGGGGTGGGTTTACCCTTTCCTCTCCCCCAACCTCTCACTTCCAACTTCACAGTGCCCAGGGGATCTATGAGCAGCTTTGGTGCCCCTGAATGAGTGTGTATTTGGAGGGGAGGGTTGAGAGTTTGGGGGTCCCAAGAAGACAGTCATAAAAAGAGACCACTCAAAGTCTGGAACAGCAGGAACAAAGGAGACAGGCCACCCCAGGAGTCTCAGGTCCACCAGGGCCACAGTTCCTCTAGCGACAACATGCATTTCATGCACACCATCCTGTGGTAAGCAGGCTGGTGAGCCATGCAGGTGCAGAAGGAGGATCTCTAACCCAAGCCCACACCCCAGGTGTGACAGCTGTTGTCTAGCCAGGTGCCCTGAAGCAGAGCCCAGCCACAGCTCCTCTGACAGACCTGGGCTGGGAGGGGGTCACTAAGAAAGAACAGCAAGGGAATGGAGTGGGTGATGAGGGTGCTTTGGGGACAGTGGTGAGGTGAC
Organism: Indri indri; assembly: GCA_004363605.1. NCBI lineage: Eukaryota > Metazoa > Chordata > Mammalia > Primates > Indriidae > Indri > Indri indri. Next base: position 14,267 of record RJWJ010026557.1, on the reverse strand, counting down.
TGCTTCAGACATCGTACAAATGAGAGTCATTTCAGGCAAACAAACTTCCATCATAAGCATCGATTTCATTTGAGCCTGAAGTCTAGACTTCATCCTGGAGTCAGGAGGGAGGGCCTGGAGATGGGAAGGGCACACGGTGTGCTCCCAAGAGGTTTAAGAAGCCCCTAGAGTTTAGAGGGCTCGGTCCCATACTTAAGTGCAGAACTATGTAAGGAAATATGGGCTCTGCCCTCTTGATCGCAGCCCCCACCATACATACCCACCAGCATCAGAGCCAGCAGGGATGTGTACACACATGCCATCAGATATTCTTCCCATATTTCACTCTTTCCTCCCTTCTATTCCCCTAACAGAAGCTGTCATGGCAGCCCTGGGGAGACAAGTTCTCTTTGTGGACCAGCTGTAGCAGTGGCCACCAAGCAGTCAGAAATGACAGGAACTAAACTCCAGAATGTAGTGGCACAGGCTTCCAGCACTATGGCCAACAGGCTTGCAGGTAATTACCCGCACATTTGGTGCCTCTCCCTCCCTACTCCCTCACCCCTGAATGGAGCCACTCAGGAGGATTCCCAAAAGAGCACAGGAAGCTGGGTTTGCAAAGCCTGGTGAGTGTAATGCATCCAGATGGGGAGTCTCAGGAGGCTGGATATTGCTAGGGAGAGTAGCTCCTTCCGTGGCCCTGCCTATCCTGTGCAGGACCCTTCACCATCCACCCAATGGGCCGCTTTCAAGGACTGAGCCATGCAAGAGGCTCTGATCCAGGGCTCCGCAGACAAGGAGCTGGGAAGTGGGCGTGGGCAAATAGACCCTCAGGACTCCCCCAGATGGCTGTGGCCCTAGTCATGAAGGTTGTAGGTGATGTCCTCCCACAGGTCGTCCAGACGGGTCTGGAGCTTGCTCAGGGCCTTGCCGCTGTCCGCTTGTTGGAACTCGGGGGCGAAGTCGCTGTGGCCTGGCGGGGGCGGCGCTAGCTGCTGCTGAACCTCCTCAGTCTCCTGGTCGATGGCGCGAGTGAAGGCAGCGATCTGCAGGAAGGTGTCGTGGCGGAAAGCCTGGAGTCGATGACGCACCTCATCGGAGAGCACGTGAGGGTCTGGGCCGGCCCCCTCCTCCGCTCCGTCTGCGCTGGCGCTGGCAAAGGCGCTACTGAGCTCTTTGCGCAGCTGGTCCAGGTTCTGCTGGATGCGCGCGTGCAGAGCCTTGGCCTTGAGCGTGAGTTTGCGTGAGAGCACCTGCACGCAGCGACTGAGGCGCGCGGGGCTGGCGGCGGCGTGCGGAGCTACACTGCGGTGCAGCGCCTGCACTTGGTGCTGGATGCCGCTCACCAGGCGCTCGGCGTACGGGTGGAAGAGCTCTTTGACGCGGCCGGTGTGGTGCACCACACGGCTCTGCAGTTCCTGCAGCAAGCCCCGCGCCTCGTCCACACTCCCCAGCAGCTGGGCCTTGGTGTCTTCTCCCACCAAGCGCAACTGCTCCTGCAGCTCCTGTACGCGCAGGGCCACCTGCTCCATCAGATCCATCGTGTAGGGCTTCAGCTGCCGCCGCAAGCTCTCCAACTTCCAGCCCAGCAGCTCGTGCGCCTCTGCCATGTAGGGCTCCAGGCGCGTCCTCACCTCCTCCAACTCCTCCTGCAGCTGCTGCCGCATGCCCACTGGGTCCTGTGGGAGCAGAGGAGGCTCCCTCCCCTGCCCACTCAGAGGGCCCAGCTTTTCCAGTAACTTGTCCATGTCATTGAGGTCTTGCTCAAGGCTGTCTTTCAGGCTCCTGGGGAAGGGGACAGATATCCAGGCCATCAGACCGCCAACCCCTATCACCTCCTTTGCCCCAGAGACATCGCGCACTGATCCCCTGGGGAAACTAAGGATGCTGGCGGTGGCTCCAGGGCCGGGTGCTGTAGTCCTAAGCCCCGGCCACCCTCAACTCCTCGCACACGAAGCACAAACACATCACATGTGCAAATCCAGACCTACAACACTGTCCAAGCACGCACAGATGCCCCAAGACTCTCACACCATCCTTTCATTATGGGGGCTCCACTGGGGCTCCTCTCGGTTGATCCCGGGCCCTGTGGCTCAGTGAGCAAGGGGACAGCAGCTGTAGCAACGTCAAGGCGGGGGTCTGTGGGCAGGGGAGGCTGAAGAGCCCTGGACTGCCGGGAGATGGGGCGGAGCTAGCACCACTCTGTTCCTGTGTCACAGTGGGGACCACTGAGGTTGAAGCTTCAGAGGCAGTGCATGCCCCACCCCCCAGGCTGTCTCCTCCCTTCTCCCACACCCCTTGCCCTCACCACTCACACATGGTCCCGTGCCAGCTTCTGCTGCTGGATGTGCTCCACCCTGCCTTTGTCCCTGCTGCTCTGGCTGAAGTAGTCCCAGAAACTTTTCCTGGCCTGGGTGGCTGAAAGCACTGTGGATAGGGATAGGGTGATTAAGGGCTGGGTTCTCTTCCCCCGGGGCTCACAGGCCCCTCAGTACAGCCTCCACCACTCCCCCACATTGAAGTCAGGATTGGAGACCCACCTGAGAGGAGAGCCAGAGCCCAAGTGAGGACTGCAGCCATGCTTGCCATTATCAGCTCTGAGAAAGAAGAATGGAGGCCCACTTAGGATGAAGATGAAAAGGCAGGGACACCTCCTAGGGAACTTGCTCCAGGGGGCCCTGCTCCAGGGGCAACCTGTCCCACATCCTGTTAACCCTTCCGTGGGGTATCGGGAGCACAGAGCTGTTGGGGCTCAAGAGCACTGACCTAGGTGAGTCTGGGAGGCTGGGAGGGAAGGCGTGTCCTCGGACATGGGGGAGGCTGCTTTTTCTCACCTCAGTCACACAGTAGGGAGCTTTGCAAAGCTTCTCCCCACCACCTTTCCCAGACCCCAGGAGCAGCTCCCTAGGCTCCTCTGCCACCTCTCCCCTGCTCACCTGTCTTCCTGACTCCCATTTCATGGCAGGAAAACTGAGCCATATCAAGGGGGAAGAAGCAACTCTGCCCCAGTGCTCCAAGAGGATGTCTTGGTTGCCCCCTCACCTGCTCTCTCCTTGAGGCCCCCTGAAATCCCCTCCCGTGGGACTCCGACCTCCCTCCCTCTGTCCTGGCTGCTCACCTGCTCCAATCTGGGCACAGAGAGCAGACATTCTGCTTTATACTCCAGGGGCCTGGGCCTCTGGCAACAACTGCTCTGAGTAAATACCACGTGGAGGTTCAAAGAAGGTTGACCTCAGCTGCCTCCCAGAGCTCACCTCCTGCCCAGTTCCTGGCACCCAGAGGGTTAATGAGTGCCTTGGTATCAGGAGACTTTCCCAGTGGAGAAGGGCTTCCTGGGAAGCTTTACTAGGAATGGGGCTGAACTCCTCACCCAGTTCTCCCCAAACCCCATGACCTTCACCGACCTGCTGGCTGGCCCTTCAGTAGTAAGGAGCCTGTTTGTCTGCCAAGGGCCCCTCTCTTACACAACTACTCAGAGGCACTATGCCCCAGCTGGCCAGATAGGGACAGTGGCCAGCTGCCGACCTGAACCGCAGCAGCCCTTCCCAGGTCCACCACAGGCTACTCAGGCAGCCTGGGAAGAACCAGCATTCATAGGGTTAAAGACCTTCCCACATCCTGCAGTAGTCTTGGAGCAAGCAGGGGACACCAGGCAGGGTGAAGATGAGATGGTAAGAGGCATCTGGGCCAGGGGACTCGGGACCCAAGGAATTGGAGCAAAAGGAGGATTCTCCCCATGGGGAAAAGCTGAACTCCATGCATAGGACCTCTGAGGCAGGCAAGCCAAAAAGCCCAGATCCTTCTCTGATGACATGCCTACTCCATGTAGTGTATTTATGCACACGCATGCGTAAGCTCCTGATTCTTGCTCCTAAATGTATATGGAATGGATCCCCTTTCCTCTAGTTCCACCACTGTCACAGCCCCAGTTATCGCCCGCCTTGATCGTGTTCATAACCCCGACCAGGTCTCTCTGCCACAGTCCTCCCAGTTCAACTCGTCCTCTATGATGGCTTATCCCGCTCATTTCCTATCTCATCTCCTGCCACACAAAACTTTGGCATTCCCTGAGCACACCACCTCTTTCAGGACCCTGGCTCTGTATTCATGCTATTCCCACTGCTCGAAATAGCCCATCTCCTGGCAAACATTTATTCATTTTTTTCAGACTTAGTTTGTATTAGGTTTGACTACAAGTGACAAAAAAAAAGAGAAAGAGAGAGAGAAAGAGAATAGCGGAATTTTATTTTTCTCTATCATGCGAATGTAGCCACCCAAGGCTCCTTCCGTCTTGTTGCACCATTATCCTCAACAAGAGGCTCACGCCCAAGTTCAAGCTGCTCCAGCTCTGGCCATCAAGTCCACCTCCCAGGGAGCAGGAAGGAGGAAAAGGAAAAGGATGTGTTCCCTCCTTAAAGACCCATCCCAGATATTGCTCTTACCACTTTTACTGACATCCCAGTGGTGAGGGCTTAGTCACATGGCTACACTTAGCTGACTAGAAAGCTGGGAAATGTAGTTTTTGTTCTGGGTGGCTGTATGTCCAGCTGAAAAGGACTCTATCACTCAGAAAGAAGAGGAGAATGGATTTGAGGGGACAATAGTATCCCTGCTGAACAGCTTCAATGTCACTGCCTTGTGCAAGCAATCACCGAAAGGTACATGATCGATCACTCCGGAGGGTGGCAAGAGAGAAGGCAGGGAGACTATTTAGGGCTGTTTCAGTGATCCAAGTAATTAATCCAGTAATGAAGGCCTGAGGAAGGCATGGAGGTGAGGGTTGAAAGGTAAGTAAATATCTGAGGGATATACGGCGGCAGAATTAATAGCACTTGGTGACTGATTGGATGAGGAAGGTGAAGGAGGGGAAGGAATTCAGATGATTCCCAGGTTTCTGGGCAACTGGGTGGATAAATGTTCCTCTCAACCAACAACAGGAGCCTGCTGAAGGCAGAGCAGATTGGGACAGAAAATGAGAGTTCAGTTTAACGGGAGTCCTAACTTGAACCTAAGCTGGCTTTCCCATGGCATAGGGCAAGCCCACTTGGGGTCTATTTGCATAATGGCTGAGAAGCCCCCTAAGAAAAAATGTATTTGAAAATAAAAAAGCAACAGAAACTACAAGTCAGGCACAAAACTACAGTTATCAAAGGAGAAGGGAGACTCAGAGTATTTGGGAAGGATGTGTTTCCAAAAGATCAAAGAATATGGGAGTAGAGAGCCATGAAAATTTGGGTTTTGATTATTCGTACCCACAGGCTGGTGTTGTCTGGTACCCAAAGGCCCGCCACTGGAGATGTTCTGGCAGTTAGATATAGATGTCTGGCACTCAGGAGAGACATCTTGGCTGGAGACTGAGTTTTTAGAGTCATTGGCTGATAGTAGCAGTGGAAGACTTGGAATTGGATGAGATAACCCAGGGAGAGTATGTATCAGGAGGAAAGAAAAGAACTGAGGTCAGAAAACACCATTATTTACAGGAAATCTGAGAGGAAATGACCTACAGAGGAAGCCTTCAGTGGAGAAAAGTAATGCTCTCCAAAGATCCATGCACACCCCTGCATTTCCCAGACTCCTTTACAATTAGGTTGGGGCCATATGATTAGTTCTGGCCACTGGGGTGGGAGCAGGAAAAAAGTGGGTCACTTCTGGTGGGGGATAATTAAGAGCAGATGCAAGTTCTCCATACTCTCTCTTTCCTTCCCATAGGGAGGAAGCAACGAACTACAAGATGGCACGATTTGCAGGAGGGAGGGAGAGGGTCTGTATTCTCAGTTGGTGCTTCGAGCATCCCCTCCCACCTAAAAGAGGGGCAGTCAGAGAGGAAGAATCATCAAAAGAAAGAAGAATCAAAGAAAGTAAGTGTATTGGTTAAATTAGAGATCTGGCGAGTCTGAGAGAGACCCAAAACAACAGTGGCTTACACAAGTTAGACATTTCTTTTTTCTCCCACATAAAAATTTGTGCTGGTATGGCAGCACTGTTCCACAAAGCTGTCCAGGGTTTGGAGGCTCTTCCATCCCTATGTGTTGCCCTTGTCCACATGATCTAAGATAGCTCACCACCATGTCCCCATCCTGCCACTGGAAAGGTGAAAAAGGGGAAGAGAGTGTACTCTCCTTTCTTTTAAGGGCAAAATCTTAACTTCTTCTCCCACTCCATTGGTTAGAACTAGTCACACTACCTGTAAGAAAGGCTGGGAAAGGTCATCTTTGTTTTGAATGGCCCTCAGCCCAGTGCCCAGTTAAAACTCAGAGATTCTACCCTCATACGTTGCTGGTGGGAATGTAAAATGGTGCAGTTGCTTTGGAAAACAGTTTGGCAGTTCTTTAGTGGTTAAATATGGAGTTCCTCTATGACCCAGCAATTCCACTCCTAGGTATAAACCCAAGGCAAATGAAAACATCATCCCCACAAAAACTTATTTGTGAATGTTCATAGCAACATTGTTCATTATAGTCAAAAAAGTGAAAACAACCCAAATGTCCATCAACTGTGAATGAATAACAAAATGTGGCATATCCATATAATGGAATATTATTTGGCAATGAAAAGGAATGAAATACTGATACATGCTACAACACAGATGAACCTTGAAAACATTATGCTAAGTAAAAGAAGCCAGTAACAAAGACCATATATTATATAATTCTGTTTACATGAAATGTCCAGAAAAGACAAATCTATAGAGACAGAAAGTAGGTTAGTGGTTCCCTGAGGCTGCAGGGGGTGGGAGTTGATTGGGGAGAAATGGGGAATAACTGCTAATAGGTGTAGGATTTAGTTTGGGGATGATGAGAAAAGTTCTAAACTTTGATCTGATGGTATTATAGTTGTGCAAATCTGTGAATATAATAAAACCAGTCAATTGTAGTAAATTTTATGGTATGTGAATTATATCTCAAAGATGTTTTAAAAATCATGTATTCTATAACTGTCACACCAAAGAAAGCAAGATTTCAAGAGTGAGATTTCAAGAATTAATGGCTTGGCCGGGCGTGGTGGCTCACGCCTGTAATCCTAGCACTCTGGGAGGCTGAGGCAGGAGGATTGCTTGAGCTCAGGAGTTTGAGACCAGCCTGAGCAAGACTGAGACCCCATCTCTACTAAACAAAATAGAAAAATCAGCCAGGCATCATGGTGCATACCTGTACTCCCAACTACTCAGGAGGCTGAGTCAGGAGCATCACTTGAGCCCAGGAGTTTGAGTTGCAGTGAGCTACAATGATGCCACTGCACGCTACCTGAGGCAACAGAGTGAAACTCTATCTCGGAAAAAAAAAAAAAAAAAAGAATTAATGGATTCCCACTACAGCAGATTGAGCACAGCTAAGGTCATGTTTTCAATGGTTTTCTATCTCTACTCTTAAAAGAAGCATTTCTAGCCACTTCACACACATTAGGTTAGCTGTTATTTTTTAAAAATTAAAATTAAAAAGCAGAAAATAAGTATTGGTGAGGATGTGGGGAAGTTGGAACCCTCGTGCATTGCTAGTGGGAATGTAAAATAGTGCAGCCACTATGGTAAACAGTATGACTGCTCCTCAAAAAAATAAATGTAGAATTACCATATGATCCAGTGATTCCACTCTGGGTGTATACCCAAAAGAATAGAAAACAGGGACTGGAACAGATATTTATACACCCATGTTCATAGCAACACTATTCACAATAGCCAAAGGGTAAAAACAACCCAAATGTCCATTAACAGATGAATAGGTAAACAAAATGTGGTATATCCATACAATGGAATACTATTTATCCTTAAAAAATGAAATTCTGACACATGCCTGAACCTTGAAGACATTGTGATAAGTGAAATAAGCAAGTTGCAAAAGGACAAATTTGTGATTCCACTTGTGTGAGGCGCCTAGATTAGCCAAATTTGTAGAGATAAAAAGTAGAATCATAGTTTCCACGGTCTAGGGGAAGTGGAGAATGAGGAGTTAGTGTTTACTGGGTACAGAGTTACTGTTCGGAATGATGAAAATGTTCTGGGGATGCGTAGTGGTGATGCTGCACAACAGTGTGAATGTAATTAATGCTACTGAACTGTGCACTTAAAATTGGTTAAAATGATAATTTTTATGTTATGTATATTTTTCCACAATAACAGAAAGCATTTCTGGTACTCTAATGTGTTTGTTTTTCCTGATAACTCAAACCGAAAGAGGCTATGCTATAAAATACAGCTGTGTTGGATTGTCTGCTTGCAAATCATCCTCACTATTCCTTGTAAGGTCCTTTCTGTGATGCAGAGGAAACACCTGGAACTACATTTCCCAGAATCCCCTTCTCTCTATGGGCCAGTTAGAGTCAGCCAGTGTGAGATGGAAAAAGAGAGGCCATTACTTTTTATTGGCAGTTGCAGACAGAAGCATGGCCAGACTTGGGGTTTAAAGCAGCTTCTGGCTGGCCTTCTTAGGAATCACGTGCTTTGGTATTGCAGGCTGAAATCATTAGGTGAGCTTCCCATTTGTAACCACTTACAGGTGAGCTTTTGAGAATCAGTCCTTCAGAACTGCAAACCGAGATGGTCATTCCTCCAGCCCTTGGAACCATTCTACAAACCTTTACTTTTCTACATTAAAACCTTTCATACTTGAAATCAGTGAAGTGGCTCCTGTTTTTCTAACTGCACCTCAATTGATACAATGGGTAAATGCAAGACCCACTCATGCTTCCCTATTTGATGGCATCTTACAGTTTTAGCATTTAACGTGTTTGGGTTGGTTGGAGGTATATGTATATGTGCGTATTGTGTGCTTTGTGTGTGGAACCATTTGAAATAATTGCAGCCAGAATGACACTTCACCCTGAACACTTCCTCATACATTGTGAAGAATAAGGACATTTTTATATAAGAACAATATCATTATCACACCTATGAAATTCCTTAATGTCATCTAACATATACTACATATTCAGATTTTCCCAATTCCCCCCAAATGCTTTTATAGCTGCTTTCTTTCTTTCTTTTTTTCTTTTTAAATTCGAGATCCAACACATTTCATCTGGTTATTATGCCTCTGTAGTTTCTTAACTTAGAGCAATACTCTCTAACCCTGCTATTTGTTTGCTTATTTCTCATGACATTGACTTTTTTTGAAGAGTACAGGGAAGATGTCTTGCAAAATGTCCCACATTCTGGATTTGACTGATTGCTTGCTCATAATTAGATTCAGGTTAAACACTTTCGGCAAAAATACTTCACAGGTGATATTAGGCCTTTCTTCTTGCACCATATTTGGAGGCACAAAACAATTTGTCGCTGCTAAGTTTGATCACTTGGTTAAAGTGGTGACCACCAGATTTATCTATAGTAAAATGTGCAGTTTTCTTTAGTAATTGGCAAGTATTTGTGGGTTGATACCTTGAAGCCATTTGAGCATCCTATTCCCCACTAAGTTTTCACCCAATGATTTTAGCATTCATTGATGATCATTACCTGAATCAAATATTACTCTGCGAGTTGCCAAACAGTGGTAAATCTGTCATTCCATCTACATTTATTATCTGATTTCTTCTGTAAGTAAGAGCTTTTAGGGAACTCGTTTCCGAATTTAAAGACTTGAAACAGATTCTTTCCATGTGAACTCATTTATGTTTCCCTTTTGTTGACTGTTTCCTAGTATTTAGTATTATGATGTTTGCAGACAGCTGCATTTTTAGAAGAGAGTTGCCCCTTTAGTTTGGTTTTTGTTTTTGTTTTTTAATAATCAAGAATTGCTGATGCAATCTGGATGTGAAGTGAAAAGAATTTTAAAGTGTGGATTTGTAAAGGTTAAAAGGTTCCTTATTCTTTAGTGCTCTGCAGCAGCATAAATTTTGCCATAAACACATGAGTTAAACAAATATATGGACCTAAAATAAATGCTCAATATGCACCAAGAAAGAAGCTCTTCTAGACAGTCTTTGTCTTATGACCTGTTCTTTAAAAAAACATTAGTGACTCCACATCCAAACAGTAAGGTAAAACTTGTTACAAGTTGTTCTTCTGTCTGGTCTTCTAAAACTGAAGAGTAAACTGCCATGCAGCAGTCTTTACTCGGTGTTCCTGGATTACATCTCACAACACACCAGGGACATGGATATAATATAATAACTATTCATTGTGGATCCTTTCTACATTATTTATACTTCTATCACCAAGCCTTAATGGAGGTCTGTTTCTTTTTTAAATCAATATACATCTCAAATACACTTCAAAAAGACAGGTATTTGTGCTTAACACAGCATTAAAATTATCTAGCAAGTAAGTAGTAACCCTTGTAAGCATTTTTGTTTGTTTCGAAAGAAATTCTCTTGAAAAATAGTTATTAATATATAAAATTCATTTAGCTACAGTTGGAAAGAATTAGTAAACTAGAAAGCAGATCTGAGAGAATCAGTAGAAAGAATCACAGAAATATTAATAAAAAGAAGAAAGATGTTAAGTGGAAGTTAAGAGACATGGAGGACAGAAAGGGAAGGTCCAATATATCTCCATAGAATTTCCACAAAGAGACTAGAGGGGCTATGGAAGAGGCAATATTCAAAAGACGATGGCTGAGAAATTTAAAAATTGAAGAAAGATGTGACCTGAATCTTCAGTTACAGGAAGCATCCTGAGTCCTGGTAGGATAAATTAACACAAATCCAAATCAAGATACATCATGGTGAATCTGCAGAACTTCAAAGACAATGAATATCTTCAACCAAAGAGAAAAGACTATCTACAAATGAAGTATATCATTAAACTGACAACTGACTTATCAGCAACATATCTTCAAAAGACTAAAAGGTAACTTAATGGTCGACCAAGAAGTATACTCAGGTGAACTATTATTTGAGAGTAAGAAGTTAACTTCAGAAAAAGACAGAGAATTTACTACTCACAGATCCTCACTGAAAGAACTACTAAAAATCTGAAAAGGAAACAGAACCCAGAAAAAAGGAGTTGGATAAAGGGAGATATGGGGAGCAATGAAATTAGAAAATGTTTAGGTAAATCAAAACAGCATTAGAGAAAACACACACCCCTATGAGATTAAGTATTACTAAAAATTGGTCAAATACCAGCAACTTCATGTAGTTCTGCCTAACAAATTATATTTATATGTAGTTTGTCTTATTCACTGCTATATTTCCAGTGCTTAGACCAGTGCTTACCATGTGCTAGGGGGGCTCAAAAATATATATTGATGAAGGGACTATTTTGGAGGAGGTGTTAAAAATAACGAGGAACTAAATATTAGACCAAAGTAACATGGAAATGGGAGAGATCAAAGTTAAAGCACTCAGCAGTCTTTGCATTATTCAGGAGGAAGATAGGAATATTGATTATCTTTACACTTTGTTAGGTCACACAAGAATATTAAAATTTTAAGGATAACCCATTAAAATAATAGAAAGAATGGATAACTTTCAAACTAGTACATGGAGAAAAGAAACTAAAGAGCATCTGATTGACTTCTAGTAAAGGGTGATGGATTGATTGCATGCATTAGCCTCTGCTGTTTTCTGAAATCCCAATAAGATGGCATCAAAGTGCACTTTTTAAAAAAATGCATAAACCCACAAGGAGAATAGAAAAGGTGGTAAAAGCAACGTCATTTTGGAAGCTGAGAAGCTGCCAGATGGTCAAATGGTAGTAACCAGGCACAATTGAGATGAATTTTGAAGCTACAGTGGAGAAAGCCAAAAGTCCCCTGATTTGTACTACCAAACTCCCCAAAAGCTCAACATTACCATCAACCGATTTTTCTGGAAAAGTGGGTGACAATGGGGCTAAAAATATGGCACTTGGCCAAGAGTTTGTTTGACAAGCAGCTGTCCTCTTCAACTCTGCTCAGCTGGGTTACTGTCCTTCCCCCAACGGCAGCAGAAAACCAGAGGCTTATTCTCTGGAAAGGGTAAAAGAGTGGGCCTCTGTCCTGGAGAAAACTAGGTATTGTCGGGGGCCAGGGTTCTTGTACTCAAAAAAAATTAAGAAAAACTTTATATATTAAATTTTGAGACTCCTTGCTCTACTATCTTTAACCTTATCCAAAATGTTGACCAGTTAGACTTTATCTTCCAGGAAGAAGACTGGAAGAATGTTCTCCCTGAGAAATCTGAGTCCCAAGAAAATAGACCTAAAGAAACTGATCTGGGGGTTCTGTGGTCCAGATGGTCCCTGCTAAATTGACCCAGGGAATCAAGACTTCATATCAGCTTCTTTTTTTCTTCTAATTTGCCATAAAAAATTTCAAAAATACAGAAAAGTCAAAAGAACAGTACAATGATCTCTATTGTACTCACTGCCTAGGTTTAGTCATTGAATCCTTGTGCATTCTATGTGTATGCTGAGCCATTTGGAAGTAGCGGATAACCTGCACTTTTCCTCACAATAACTCCAGCTTTCATATCCTAAAAAATAATGGCATTCTTCTTCAAAACTGCAATACCATTATCATATCTAAGAAAATTAACAATAATTCCACAAAATCATTGAATATATAGTCCATGCTCAAATTTCTTCATTCATCCTTTCAAAAAGTTTTTATTGTTTTGTTATTTTTTAAAGTAATATTCAATGAAGTTTCATGCATCACAGTTGGTTGTTAAATACTCTTTAGTCTCTACTATAAAAGTGCTCCTACTTTTTTTTAAATGGCATTAACTTTTTGAAAAGACCAAGCCAGTTGTCTTATACAATGTTCCATATTCTTAATTTGTCTGATTTTGTAGTGTCATTTATCTTGGCTCTTTGTCTTCTGTGTTTCCTATAAACTGGAATCTAGGTCTAAAGGCTCAGTTATGTTCAGATTATGTTTAAAGTATTCTGGCAAGAATTCTCTAAAGGTCAAGTAAGAACTTAGTTTGTTTGGTTTTTTCGAGACAGAGGCTCACTCTGTTGCCTGGGCTAGAGTGCCGTGGCATTAGCCTAGCTCACAGCAACCTCAAATTCCTGGGCTCAAGCAATCCTCCTGCCTCAGCCTCGCAAGTAGCTGGGATTACAGGCATGCGCCACCATGCCCTGCTAATTTTTTCTGTATATATTTTTAGTTGTCCAGCTAATTTCTTTCTATTTTTTTTAGTAGAGATGGGGTCTTGCTCTTGCTCAGGCTGCTTTTGACACTCCTGACCTCAAGCAATCTTCCTGCCTCAGCCTCCCAGAGTGCTAGGATTATAGGCCTGAGCCACCACGCCCAACTAAGAACTTAGTATTAGATCACATCAGGAGACACACAATGTCTGCTTGTCCCAGTATTAATGATGCTAAGTTTTTTCACTTAGTAAGCCGGTTATTACCAGACATCCTGGTTGGAAAGAGGTTATTTCCCTTTGTAATTAGCGAGTAACAGAATTCGATCCCCCAGCACCCTGAGATACTTTGGCACCCTGAGATACCTGGCAACCTGATGAATTTAGCATGCGTTCAAGATCTTTGCCTGAATTGCTTATTACACTGGAAGAGTTGCAGAATGGGGATTTTCTAATTCTATCATTCCTTCTATCTATTTTAGCTGACATTATTCTGTAAAGAAGAGCTCCCTCATCGATGGAGATTAACTGCACTTCTTCTTAAAGAGGCAGGGTAAATGCTTCACTCTCCTTTTACCAATTTACAGAGTAAGGAGGTGGTGAAATATTCTCAACAATGGCATATTCGGTTTTATTTTTTCTTTTGGTTGTCACAACAGACTCATGGAATTGTTTTCCTTTTCATTTCTTTTTACAATAAATTACAGTCATTACAATATGGTACAGTCATGTTTGATGCTCAAACTGTTCCTAATTTGGCCAGTGGGAATCCCTTCGAGCTGGCTCCTGTGTTCTTATAACATGTCCCGTTAATCTTGGAGGATTTCCTTGATTTCTGGTACAGCTAGATGTCATGCGCTTACTTTGTACTTTGTTTGCCCCAGAGCTGGGCTCAGCCATTTCTCCAAGGAGCCCTGGTTTGTTTTAGTGGGTAATGGTATTTAGAAGCCAGGATCTGTATGTTTGGTGTGCTCATTGCTGTTGGGTTGTCTTTGCTTGTAGGCCCATTCGGTTATATGGAAAGTATATGGAAAAAAATTATGATTTCATATATTATGGATATTTCTAATTCAAATTTTAAATTACAGAATTTTTTCATTATATATGTATATAAATATATATTTTTAATTGAGACAGGGTCTCACTATGTCACCCAGGCTGGTCTCAAACTCCTGGTCTCAAGTGATCCTCCCTCTTTAGCCTCCCAAGGACCTGGGACTATAGGTGTGTGCCACAATACCTGGCTTTTTTTTTTCTTTACAGATCTTTTTTCTTACATA
>RJWJ010026556.1:0-22903 GCA_004363605.1 Indri indri | reverse complement strand
GGGACGCACCGTTTTCTCTAGAGTGAGTGGCCAGGTGCGGGGGGCGCGGTTCCCGCCTGCACCTTTTGGGAGGGGCGAATGCTTTGCTTCAGCAGGTGGCTGACAGGTGTGTAGATGACAGCGAGGGGGCTGGCTGCTCTGGGAGCCGTGTGCCTTTTGGCTGAAATGACTCAGTCAATTAAAACAAGCTGAGGTGTTATAAAATAAATTTTAAAAAAGGACGAAGATGAGACAACAAGACCAATGCAGGAAGAGACTGGGTTGATTGCACATGTGTCACTTAGTAAAGCTTTGGAAATAGGAATGTCCCCCTAGAGACTTTTGGAACTGAAGTTGTCCTCAGTAATCTCCATCCACTCATTTTATAGGTGGGGAAACTGAGGCCAGCACATACCTCTCCCGGACTCATTTAGCAAGTTGTGGGCCGAGAGACTGGGCCTGGGTCTGTGGGCTCCGTGCAGGCTCCTGGGTCGTTCCACTGTGGCGCGTGGCCCTCTTCTTTGGAGGGCGGATTTTGGCTTCAGGTGAATCTGCCCAGGGAGGAGAAAGAATTCTCTCCTTAGAGGGGCCTTGTACCTTGGGTGTCACTGGGTGTAGGTGGGTTTCAGGGGCTCGTCTTCAGGGGCACAAAGGTTGTGCTGGTCTGGGCAGGTCCCAGCCTGGTGCGCTCTGCCCTCTGCTTCCCTCCCCGGTGGCCGAGGGCCCTCAGGGCCAAGGCCTTTGCCTGTTGTTTGCCTGCAGGGCTGGGAAGTGAGTCTGTCCTTCCCTCCAAGGGGGCTCCCTCACTGGGGGTGCCTGGTATGGGGTATGGGGGTATGGGGTGTGGACAGCTGACATGTCTCTCTCCTTCTGCTGGTGAGTGTGGGGACCTGAGCCTGGGATGGCCCTGGCTGGGCACTGACTCTGTAAGATTTTTGGTGGGAGGGACCCTTTTGGACTCAGTTTCTTCATCTGTGCGATGGGGTAAGATTTCGGTCCTTTGTTAAATTCGCCGTTTTCTCCTTTCATGACATACGTGTTGAGTTACCTTCGCAGAATAATTCAAAATTCCTCTGGTGGGAAGCACGTGACCCCAGTGAGGATGACAGGTGGTGGCACAGTGACATGGGCCACGTTTTGAGCACTCCCGTGGGTTGGGCACCAAGCTCCATAGACGTTATGTTTTCATCCTCTGGGGCAGGTATGATAATCAGCTTGTCTAAGAAACCAGGAACAGGGAGGAGACAGCCCAGAACCCTGCGGCTGAGAGCTGGAAGTCCTGGATCGAGCCCAGAACGTCTGCCAGGTGCAGCGCCTGCCATTGTCTGGTGCTCCCACTGGAGTGGATGCACTTGCATTGCGCCTTAGCACAAGCAGCGGCTCCCTGGCCGTGAATGGCACCTGCCTACGGCCCGTTCTCTGGGTGCTTGGGTTTGCAAACACCTCCAGGCCCTCTCAGGCCGGGGGCTGTGGAGTCGGGGCTTGTGGGGGTGGGTCAGAGGGAAAAATGTGAGTAGCCCTGGGATGCTCTAGCACTAGCATTTGCAGGGGCAAGTGTTAGGGCTCAGCAGTTGAAGGTGTGGAGGTGGGTGTGGCCTGTGACCTCCGACCCATGGGCACCCTCCCCAGGGCGCCTGGCTCGGTTGTTACTTGTAACCCTGCCCCATCCCCACCCACTCCTGACCAATGCCATGAGGCTGTCCACATCATCCTTGATGTCGACTCTGGCTAGGGTGGTCTCACCTTGGTGTCCAGCAGCAGGGCCACCTGCTGTCATTGGGCTTGTCCCTTTCCATGGTGCTGAGTCACAGGTGTCCTTGCAATCTCCCTTACCAGCTGATTCTCTGCTTGGAGGCACCCACTTCCTAGGAAGCCAGCCCAGACATGAGGCTTGAGGGTCCCTCACCTGGAAGCCCTCAGGTGTGGACAGTCGGGAGGGGGTGACAAGTGCCTGGCTGTAAGGGAGGTGGCTCTGTGTGGGCACCAGAGATTCCTTTGTTCTAGAAAAAAGCTGAAATCTCCACTCACTCCCCAGGCCCTTTATGTCTTGTTTTTGTGAGACGTTTTCCCCCAAATGTCAGCCACTGTCGCTCCTACCAGGAGAGCCCGAGCTGGTCTCTTGTTTTGGAACAAGAGCTGCGAGGGGGTGGGCCGGAGTTTAGATCCTTAGTGCACCTGTTCCCCTGACAGTTTATGGATGTGCCAGGCACTTTGGGTTAATCATGGCACCAAATGCTGGAAGCAAAAGGATGAGTGTGGACCCTGCCCGCAAGTCCTCAGTTCTGCTGGGATTGGACAATCAGAGGACCTTGCGATCCATGTGAACTTGTCATCTGTTGGCCAAAAATGGCCAAATATTACACAGTAAGAATGAGCGCCAAGGAGGGACGCCAATCCGGCGTGGGGCTTAAGGAACTCCTTCTCAGAGGTAGAGTTGTCGAGCTGCGGTCTGCAAGATGAATAGGGGTTCACCAGGAGGGGAGTCGGGAAGAAAAGGATTCCGCGTATGGGGAACAGAGTGTGCAGAGGCCTTGGCGCTGTGTGTCTTGATCGTGGAGCGAGGGATTTCGCTTGATTGCAGCACAGCATGAGTTGGGGTAGCAGGAGAGGGAGAGCAGCAAGAAATGAGGCCTTGTGTTCCTTAACTTCCGTTTGAATTAGCAAAGTCTGTCTTACCCACCCGTTAATCTACCCACACATCCACCCTCCTATCCGTACCCCCATCCATCCTTCCAAACCATGCTTCCTTCCAATCACTCACCCACCCATTCATCCAACTGTCAGTCCATCCACCCACGTGTCCATCCAGACTGTTAATCCACCCATCCATCTGTCCATCCACTGATCCACCCACCTGTGCATTCAACCATCCATTCATTGATCCAGACCATAAATATATCCAATCACCCACCCACCCATATATCCATCCACCCACTCACCCAGCCATGCAAACCATCAATCCATTCACCCATCCACCACCCTCCATCCATCTATCCACCCACCATCTTTCCATCCATCCACCCATCCACCCACCATCCTTCCATCTGTCCACCCTTCCACCACCCTTCCATCCATCCATCCACCCATCCATCCATCCATCCATTCACTCATCCACTATCCCTTCATTTACTAATCTATCCATCCTTCCTTCCTTCCTTCCATCCCAGCACCGGGCTGCCCCATCTGCAGTAGCACTTTGCATTTTGCGTTACAGTGGTTTACAAACACTTCAGACTGCTGCTGTCTACACCAGGGTTCCCTGAGGGCAAGGAGGGGCTGACTCACTTCAGCTTCTGCTGCGCTCAGAATAGCACCAGACACAACTGGATTCTCAAGCAACGTTTGTTGGCTCCAGCTGAGAGGCAAGCGAAATCCAGTTGCAGCAGCGGTAGCCAGTGTAGTCGGAACACTGACGAGGTGCTGAGTGCCTTTTAGGAGTTCAGAGCCGGGCTCTCTGCTGAGGCAGGATGTGGACGGTGGGGAAGGGAGGAGAGTACCCTGCTGGCAGAATGACGTCGGAAAACTGTGGTGAGAACTGGGAGGTAGAAAGTGCACACGTTCCGGGATATTTGCTTATAGAGTCAGAGATTCTACTGATTCTCCAAACAACTTTGTTAACTTTTCTTGACTATAAAAATAGTCATTATAGCAGATTTGGGAAATATCAAAATGACTTTTTCTTTCCCTTTCCTCACATTTTTCCTTTACATGGTGAGCTGGTGTGTAGAAACAGTGTTGTGTCCTGCCTTTACACAGGGACACTTCCCCCGTCCTTATAAACTCTGTAAACATCCCAGTGGCCGCCGAGCTTGCCGTTGTGCACTAGTTTTACAGTTTACTTAACTGTCCTCTCGTGTTGGGTTTGGGCTGCTTCCAGCTGTTGCTGTTATAAGTAACACTTGGATGAACATCTTTCTGGTAAGTCCTTTCTGCCTCTCTGATTCTTTCCTTGGGGTGGATTCCTAGACGTTGACTCACTGCATCCAAGCCTAGGGCCATTTTAAAGCCCTTTTATTGCAGAATTACATTCCAACCAGCAGGCAATTATCACTGGAATTACCACCAGCTACTGTGCCCTGGGCAGCATTATTCTCATCTGTTAAACCCAGGTGGACCCCGTGTTAGATAACTGGGGCTGCTCACCCCCTCCTGGAGAGGCAGAGCTGTTATTTCATGCCTGAGACCTGGCTTGGCTGTTCACTGGGCCTGCAGCATGCCCCACGCCCCCTGGGCCTTCCGGTGAGTTCCAGTTTCCTCACCTGGAGAAGGGAGCACCTTGCTCCACAAGGTTGTCATGTGGAGTTGAATTATTAATAACAATAATAACTCACATGTTTTTAGGGCTTTATATTCCTCCTCCCACTTAGAAAATGTAAGGGTAGCATCTAGAACCTCCTAGAATATTCTAGAATGTCTCGTAGACATTCAGCAGATGCTCATTACTTCCTCTGTCCTTTCCACCTCTTTGGCTATCTGTGCGTTTGCTGAGCCCCTGCGATGGCTGCGGGAGTAGACAGTGATGTCAGGGTTCTGTGGATTCTGGGGTTTCCTCCCCACCGGCTGGTCACACTGGGTGAGGTGCTTGGGGCCTACATTCTACACTGGAGCACTCCCAGGGTGTGGGTGGGGTGGAGCTGGTGTCCAGGGCTGCCCAGAGATGGGTGAGAGAGGGGCCGGCCTGGGCTGCGGCAGAGGGGGAGAGGCCACGGAGCGGCTGCTCTTACCTTTGCCTGCCTGGCTCAGGGCTGCAGGATGGATGAGGTTTTTGTTGTGGAAATGAGCTCCGTGCAGCTCCATGCACTTGGCTTCATTAACCCACCGAGCGTGGGGCCCGGGGAGTTCAGCGGGGACTGGTGCTGCAGGCTTGTGGGTGGAAACGGATTCTGAGTTCTGCCCCCAATTTGTGGTGCATCTTTTGGGGGCCTTTATATGGTCCCTGTCCAGTTCCGTGTTCATTTACTGTCCGCGTTGCTGGTTTTGAGTCCTAGAGCGTTTGAAAGCTGGCATAGTGCTAGTAATTGAGAAGGCCTTCTGGTCCTTGGGGAAGTCATGTAAAATATTCCCGCAAAGGTCAGAGTGGCCCAGCGTGTTGTTCTTTCACTTGCATCACATACTTGAATGAAATCATTTCAGAGCCGCATCAGCAGGACCAACAAAACTGTACCAGGAATGCTGGCCGCCTGGGCTCTGAGAGCTCCATCTGGGCCTGCGCAGGAACAGCGTATCCGGACGTGCGTGGCAAGGGGTTGAGTGGACAGAGTGGCTGTCATTTGTGGCTGGAAGTGTCTTCCTTTTTACTTCATCTATCACATTGTTTGCTCTGCAGCATTTAATGGGTGTTAAACCATCTCTGGGGGCCAGTTTCCTTCTCTATCTGAAGCTGTCTGTTCTGACAGGAATCTAAGGCAAATGTCAGCCGGCGCCCGTGCTGGGGAGGAGCCGCGAGCCCGCGGACACGTTGGTCTTTGTCCACATTTTCGCCCGAAAGGGCACATGTGAGCTGCGTCTGGGCCTGACCAAGGGGCCCTGTGAGGACTCATGGTGTGGGGTGGCCCGCTTCAGATGTCACAGCCTGGGAATGGAGACGTTCCTGAGAAGTGTGCATGCGGTTTTGTTTTATAAAGGCTTGTTGAGAATTGCCCATTGCCAGGGCACAGGCCAGGAGGGCTGTGACCATCTGCAGTTTCAGGTAGACGTGGAGAGAGGCTGGATATTCAACTACATAATGCCCTTTCCTGCTGTGCATTAACTGGCATTTATTATTCCATTAATCTGTTATAAAAGCAGTACAGGTTCATTGTAGAAATGTTAAAACTACCAAAAAGTATAAAGAAGAAAATAAAAATAATCATAATCCCTGACGTGTTTAAACCATTATGATTGTGATGATGATGGTGATGATGATGATACTGGCTTCTATTAAGTGCAGCCAAAGAAGTTACTAAAGGAACATTTTGATGTACTTATTTCCTGCTGTTTGTTCTATGTCTGCATTTACTAAATTGGGATTACAACTACTTTGTAATAGTTTTAAACTTAAAATTTGATGAGCAAATTTCAGGAAGTGAGGAATAAAAGGGAACCCCCTGAACCTGATAAAGGACGTCTATGTGAAATCTACATGCTGAGTTCTTTCCCCCAAGATCAGGAACAAGGCGTGGACATCTGCTCCTGTCACCCTGTCCAACTCTGTGCAGTCCTAGCCCACAGAATAAGGCAAGAAAACAAAAGGCATATAGGTTAGAAAGGCAGAAATAAAACTGTCTTTATTTGCAGACCACTTTATTGACTATGTAAAAAATTTTAAGCCATCTACAAATTAACTTCTAGAACTGATAAGTTTATCATGGTGACAGGGCACAAAGTCAATATATAAAAATTAATTGTATTGCTAGATAGTGGCAATGAACAGTTGGAAATAGAAATTTATTCCAAGGTATGTGGAAAAAGAAACAATAATAAATAAAAAAAAGGAAATAGAAATTTAAAAGCCATTATAATAGCATCAAAATATGAAATGCTTAAGAGATAGATTTAACAAAGATGTGCAAGACCTATCACTGAAAATTACAAAATATTTCTTAGAGAAATCAGAGGCCTAAAGAAATGCAGAGACCAGAAGACTCAATATTAAGATATTATTTTCTCCCAAACTGATCCATAGATTTAATGCAATACCAATTAAAATCCTAGCAGGCTTTTTAAAAATAGAGATTGACAAGATAATTCTGAAATTTACATGGAAATGCAAAGAATGTAAAATAATCACAGTTTTGAAAAGGAAGACCCCTGGCAGGCTCACGCTGTATGATTTTAAGACTTACTCTAGAGCTACAGTGATCGAGGCATGTGGTGTTGACAGAAAGACACGCAGACTGGTGGAACGGAACAGAGTCCAGAAATAGACTCACATATAAACAATCATCTGATTTTCCAATAAAGTGGTAAGATAATTGAATGATGAAAGGATCGTCTTAATCAGCCAATGATGCTGAAATAATTGGACTTCCAGTTGCAATAAAATACACCTTGACCCTTACCTCAAAAATATGTAAAAACTAAGATGGATCATAGATCTAAATGTACAATTTAAAGCTATTTATATAAAGGATAAAACAAAAAAGAAAATCTTGAGTTTTCTGACCTTGAGTTAGGCAAAGATTTCTAAGGACACAAAACTATGAGCCTTATGAGATTGAAAAAAAAGCTGATAGATGAGACTTTATTAAAGTAAAACCTTGTGCTCTTCAAAAGGCACTGTTGAGAAAATGGAAAAGTAATAAGATTGGAATAAAATATTTGCAAAACCCACATCTGATAAGGAACTTATGTCTGGAATATATAAAATATGATTACAACTTCACTCAAGAAGGCAAGTGACCCAATTTAAAACTGGGCAAAAGATTCGCACAGATGTTTCCCAAAAGAAGACATAGGAATGGCCGCCATGCACCGGAAAAGATGTTTATCAGCATTAGTTATCACAGAAACACAAATGAAAGCCATAAGGAGATCCCACCACATGCATAAATGCTGGTGAGGATACAGGAAACTGTCTCACATTCTTGATGGGGATGCAAAGTGTGCAGCTGCTTTGGAAGACAGGGTCGTGATTTGTAATAAAATCAACCACATGCTTGCCACGGACACAGCGATTTCACTTCTAGGTTTTTACTTGAGAGAAATGACAACGTGTGTCCACGCGGAGACACGTATGTGAATGTTCACATGCTGCTTTATTGTAGTAGCCTCAAATGGGAAAGAACCTACGTGTCGTCGAGTAGCTCGGGGTAAACACGTGGAGGCATCCCTGCAGCGGGACACTATGAGCAACAGGACCGGGTACCTGAAACAGGCTGGCGCGAGGCATTGTGCCAAGTGACAGAAGCAGACGTGACGACCACAGGTGATGCGATTCCCTTCAGGTGACACTGGGGGAAAGGCAGACTGCAGGGACAGAGAACACACCCGCGGGTGCCAGAAGCCAGTGGTTCGGGAGAGAGACGTGAGAGGATCCTGGGGTGACGGTGACGTTCTGCATCTCGATTGTGGTGGGGGTTACGGGATTATCCATTTATCAAAACTCACCGAACTGCACGCTTAAAAAGAGTGAATTGTACTCTATGTAAATTATAACCTGTAAACCTGACTTAACAGAAACAAAAAATACCAGAGCATTTCCTTACATGATTAAATGTCCCCTTATGCATATTAATAATTATTAATAAATAAAATAAATGTTAATGTAATATGAAGATATATATTAATGGCTTACGATGTTCTGCTATACGGAGTGTACCGTAATGTATTTAGTCCCTTCGGGTTGGAACACTTGCTTTCTTTCGAAGTTTCTTTGGTGTTGCACAGAGTTGCCGTGGTCAGTAAGTGTTGTGTGTCTCTCTAATCAGTGTGAAAGGTAAACGCCCGCAGGTGAATGAAGGCAATGGATGTTTTTAACACTTTCAGTACCAAGTGTCAAACTGTCTCCTGAAAGGTGTCAATTTAGACTCCCATGTGTACTGAATGAGAATTGGCATCCTTGCCAAAATTTGGTCCATTAAAAAAATATCTGGGGCTGGGTGAGGTGGTTCACATCTGTAATCCTAGCACTCTGGGAGGTCAAGGTGGGAGAATCGCTTGAGGTTGGGAGTTCGAGACCAGCCTGAGCAAGAGGGAGACCCCCGTCTCTACTAAAAATAGAAAAAAATTAGCTGGGCATTGTGGCCTGTAGTCCTAGCTACTTGGGGGGCTGAGGAAGGAGGATCACTTGAGCCCGGAAGTTTGAGGCTGCAGTGAGCTGTGATGATGCCACTGCATTCTAGCCAGGGTGACAGAGCAAGACTCTGTCTCAAAAGTATATATATGTATAGCCAGTTTGATGGGATACAAAGGTGTCTTGACTTCATCTGCATTTATTTAACTGCTAGTGACATTGAACATGGCTTGCTGTTAGTTCCCCTCCTCTGTAGGTGCAAGAGCGTCTCCGTGTATCTGCTGTAACTATGTCTCCCTGTTTATTGCCTTTTGTTGTGGCTAACTACTGCTGCATGAAAGTCACCGCAAACTTAATGTCTGGAGACAATAGCAGTCTCTCATTTTGGTTGGGAATCTGCATTTTGGGCAGGGCTTGTTGGCTTCTACATGGCTTCAGTTTGAGTAGCGTGACCAGGGCTGAAGGATCCATTTCCGAGACAGCTTTCCCTTTCTCATGCGGTTGGCCGTTGGCCCTGGCTGTCGGCTGGGAGCCACACTGGGGCTGTTGGCTGGGGGCCTGGGTTATTCTTTTCACGGGACCCTCCAAGGAGCTGCTCGGGCTTCCCTACAGCATGGTGTCTGGGTTCCAGGCAGTGTTCCAAGAGACACAGGAAGTAGAACCTACCGGTTTCTTAACACCCAGATCTGGGAGCTGGCACCGGGTTGCTTCCATCACATTCCACTGGTCACGCTGTCACAGAGCCCACCTTGCATTCGAGAGTTTGTGGCCATTTTTAAAGTTCCACACTTTAAAATTTTGCCTTGGTATTTTTTTGTGAACAAAATTAGGCATATTTTATGTGGACACGATTTTTAAGAAGCAGATGTACTTGAAGAGTGAGAAGCAGACATTCCCTTCCATTATTCTACCACATCTCAGCCCTGCCCCAGAGGTAGCCCCTTAACTCTTTGACTGATACTGTTCTGGAATTTTTCGTGTGTATTTACATGATGTGTTTTCAGATCACATTGACATCTTTCATTTATTTTGACATAAGAGGGGTTCTGCTTTATAAATGTTTCCACGACTTGCTCTTTCCACTTAGCGATGTGTCTCCACCGCGGTTCCCTGTCGGGCCATCCGGATCCACCGCTTCTGTCCAGCCCCTGCAGTGCCTTTCCCAGATGCAACTCTGTTGGCTTCGCCAGTCCCTGACTGATGAGCGTTTGCCTTGTTTCCAGGTCTTTGCTGTTATAAGCCAGCCTTGGGTGTCCTTGCACAGCACAAAACTCTCTGCAGGATTCGGCCCTAAAGGGGCAGCGCCAGGTCCTTGCCTGTGCACATCCCAGGGGAGGTGCCTCAGGATTGCTGCTCCAAGCTTGCTTCTGCTGCTGCGGCGTTTATCTTGAGTCCACAGAATGCACCTTTCTTTCATTTGTCCGTTGGTTGATTTGTTCATTTGTTCCTTACTTTATTCGTTGGTTGGTTTGTTGATTCACTTGTTCATTTGTTGGTGTGTTCATTTGTTCCTTCATTTGTTCATTGGTTGGTTTGCTCATTGGTTCATTGGTTGGTTGGTTGGTTGGTTGGTTGGTTGGTTGGTTCATTTTTTCATTGGCTGGTTGGTTGGTTGGTTGGTTTGTTCATTGGTTGGTTGGTTGGCTCATTCGTTCATTGGTTGGTTTGCTCATTTATTTATTGGTTGGTTGGTTTGCTTATTTGTTCATTGGTTGCTTAGTTGGTTGGTTCATTTGTTCATTGGTTTGTTTGCTCATTTGTTGGTTGGTTGGTTGGTTTGCTTGTTCCTTCACTGGTTTATTGGTTGAGTTGTTCCTTCATTTTCTCACTGGTTGGTTTGATCATCTGTTTATTGATGGGTTTGCTGATTTGTTCCTTCCTTTGCTCATTAGCTGCCTTGCTTGTTTCTGCCTGCCTTTCTTTGTGCATGAGCATCTGCTCTGAGCTGAGCTCTCTCCTCCCACTGTGGTTAAGGGTATGGAGCTCATGGTCCAGGGAACAGCAGGTCCCTGGAGCCCCTCCTGCCAGTCCAGTGCTGGGGGCTGTCACGTCCGGCTGTGAGGGGTGCTGGGGAGACACGGAGGGACCAGGCAGTGGAGGTTCATCACAGTTTGCTGTGGGGCCCCTCACTCTCCTTGAACTTCTTTAGGCAAAGGGTCTCTCTTGGATGCCACTTTAGTCAAAATAACTTGAGGGTGCGAAGGAGCCTGAGCGTCCAGCCTCGTCAGAGCTGCTAAATTCAGCTGCCATTCACAGCGTCCTGGGCAAGGCTGGTCCTGCTGTTATACCTGCTTTACAGTGGGGAAACTGAGGCCCAGCGTGGTGGGGCTGCTCTTGGCTTTAGGGTCTATCCTTGTACCTGGTTCCGTTGAGCATTTCAGTATAGTGGAACATGTCTGTCATTGCCTTCTAAGGCTTGAAGTTTTCACCAGAACACGCAGGAGGCCCGTGTGCCTCCGGTGGGGACAGGCTTTCTGGAAATGCTCCCGTCAGTGGGGCCAGGGCCTTGCCTCTGACTCTGGAAAGACAGAAGGGTTAGCTCAGAGCTGGTGTGGACCTTCAACCCGCGCCTGGTTTGCGATGGTGCTCAGTGGAAAATGGCTGAGTGAGTGAGCGTCCTGTGGCCTCCCAGCTGAGCCAGGGACTGGTGCCGCTTGTCCGTTTCGAGGACCCATTTGGGTCAGCTGGGCCCGTGAGAGTCTGATCTGGAGCTGGTGCCGTTCTGCAGTGTCTCGTGCCTGCCCTCCATCCTTAGCATGGCTTCGTGAGTACTTCTCGGGTGCCAGGTCTGGGCGAGGCCCGGCGTGCAGAGACGGAAGACGTGGGCCTGTCCTTATCTCTCTGCCAGTGTGAGCACCGAGGCCAGTGGCAGTCACCCACCCTCTGGGTCCTCCTGGAAGCAGGTGGACCACATGGAGCTTGCCTGCGCAAACATGACCAACCCCAGCAGGTGGAATCTGCTGCCAGTGCCACCTGCCCCCTTTCCTGCAGGATGAGGCGATGACTTACCTTGAGGAGACCTGGATTGCTCACCCGGCTCCCCGTCAAGCTCGCAGGCTCTGCTTCTGCAGCGAGAGGCTCCGCTGGCAGTGCCTGTGTGCTCGGCGCCGGGTGGTGGCACCGCGGTGTGCCATCTCTGGCAGATGGCTGCGGGCAGGGTGTCCCTGGTGACGTTCTGTTCTGTTCTGCTCACGGTCCTTTGAGAAATGACGGGACTAGAGGAACATATCTATCGCAACAGATAGGTGGAGGGCAGCGACAGCCCGCACAAGAAGCTGCTGCGCAGGTGTGCTGGGAAGTGGACACATCCCACACTTCTTCGGGTTGGGCTGTCCCCTGGCCGCTGGCGTTTCCGCCCGCTTCCCAATGTGGAGTCTTGGGTCTGGTCTGTGCAGCCCCAGCTGCCAGGGCAGCAGGAGCCAGTCACAGAGGTGGCCCAGCCCTGTCCTCACCTGGGACTCTGTGCTGTGTCTGGTGAGTGCTGCCCTGCGGGCGGGCGGGTGACCCCAGAGTGTGCACGGCTGCTCTGTCAGTGCTCCTCCTTTGCATGTGTCTGCACACGGCAGCCTGGTTGGCCCGTCCCTCCGCTGTGTCCTCAATTGGGCACAGCTTGCCATTGGGCAGCCGTGTGTGTGCGTCGGGGGTGATCTTTCCATCTGGGGGTGTCCCCAGCTGGACCGTCGGTGCCCGGATTCAGGGTCGGGGCAGGCGTGTGTGCTCGCACCTTGCAGAGGGCACCCGGCGGGCATCTGGCCAGTGTGCGGGGGGAAGTGGAGGTGCCAGGTGTCCAGACCCCAGGCCGGCCTCAGGGGCGGGTGGGAGACGGGCGGCCCTGGCCCCCGCTGGATGAGGTGCATGGGGGAATCGCCTCCCGCTGCGGCCCCTCCATAGTCACAGTGTGTTCCCAAGTGGGGCGATGCCCAGCTCAACTTTCACCATAAAATGGCTTCTCGGAGCTCTTGACTTTCTGGGCAGGAGAGGAGAGGCTTTGGCCTGGAAGAGGGAGAAGGTCGAGGCGGCCCACGTGTTCTCCAGCCCCGCCTGGGAGTCAGGCCAGGCCCGAGGCACGTTTCCCCTGCCTTGCTGGCGCTGGGGCTGGGCAGCGGTTTCCCTCGGGGGTCTGTCCCGAGGGGCCTCATCCCCGGGAGGACTTGGGAGGCCCACATGTTTGCACTGCCGAGAGCACCTGCCGTCACTCCAGGCAGGCCTCCCTCCGAGGTGCTGGGCCCAGTGCAGAGTATCTCTGCCTGGGAGGCGGTTGCCGTGGGGATAAGATGCGGCCCTTCACTTCTGGTCCTGGGGGAGAGTGAGGCCTCCCAGGGCGGGGAAGTGTTGGTGAATGTTGGTGCCCAGGTCTCAGAGAAACTGAGCTTTATCACCTGGGTGTGCAGGATGACGGCGCCCCTAATTCCTCCAGGCACACCCGCTTCACCCGCCCGTTCGTCCCGCCGTCTGTGAAGCCATGTTTCACCACTCTCCCTTTTTTGTCCTGTGGTCTGTCCCGTCCTTCCGCCTCATCCTTCGTCCTTTTCCTGCCCGTCCCCACGCTCTCGTTCCTCCTCCAAGTGCCCGGGCGTCAGTCCTTTAATGAGGTTTGCCGAGCACAGCTGCGGCCCCGTGCAGACGCAGGAACGGAGAGGCCTGTGTCTCCAGGCTGCCTTCTCGAGTGACACTCAGAGCGGCATCTTGACATTTAGAAAGTTAGACAGGAGAGGTCCCTCTGCCTCATCCCTGTCCCATCTGCCCGGGGTTGTGATTCCCTGTTGTCCCCGCGGCTCAGATCTTGGGGGCCTTCTGTCCACGCAAGGTCCTGAACATCTAGCCAAGAACACTTCCGCTTGTCCCTGGGGCGAGCCTCCCTGTCCTCGTCACTGCCCGGCGCTCCCCGACGGCCCGTCTGTGGAAGGAGGCCGCAGCCGTCACTCTGCGGCGTCTCAGCAGCGTTCGCCCAGCTTCCGCCCCGTGGTGTAGAGGAAAGAATCAAGACTTTGGGCCCAAACGGATGGCTGTGTGGACCTCAGTGGGACCTTGGGCGCCTCCCCTACCCCCTGTCAGTCTGAGTTTCCTTATCTGCAGATGCAGGGGCCGACTTTGGGGGCTGCCTTCATGAATGAGGGAGGCGAGGTGTTCGGGCACAAGCCCGGGGCCTGTAGACACATGGGGGTACCCAGGGCCTCAGCTGTCCCCTCCTGGCTGTGTGGGTGCACAGAGGGTGCTCGAGGCCTTAGCCAGCCCCCATGATGGGCTCGCTGTGCCGGCCCGCAGCCCCCGTGTGTGCAGCTCTGCCTCAGGGATCCCTTGGGGCGGGGTGTCGGTGGTGCCAGCCGTGGAGCCTGCATCCCTGGCGGGCACCTGCCTCCTCCACCTGGTGCTCCCCTGTGACCGTGCAGAGCCTGTTTGCATCCTGGCTGCCATCACCCCCGAGCCGATGTCCACTCCTGCACCAAGTGACAGACACCTGTTTCCTGCCGTGTTGCTGGGCAGCTGGGCTGCCCAGGATGACAGCCCGTGTGACCTGATAGGGCTGTCACCCTGCAGGGCACAGACAAGTGCGGCACAGACAAAATGGAATTGGCATTTGCTGGGAAGAGAAGGCTGTCCAGGCCCTGGGTCACGGGGCCAGAGCTGGGAGCTCAGCGTGGTTGTGTCTGGGTGACCCCTGAAATGCCTGCTTTTCCCAAGGCAGAGCCTGCTGCCTGGGGGGCGGGGGCACTCCCAGGCCCGGGAGGAGGGTGCAAGGGTCAGGGGGTCAGTGTTTCCCTGCCAGGTGGGCGGGGCGTGGATCTGTGCGGGTGTCTGTGCAGGATCCGAGTGGAGCCCTGCGTGCTGGTCCTCACTGGCGGTCATTGGCTCTGTGACAGGTCACGTGACCTCTGCCCTCTGTCGTCCCAGATGCCTTTCAGGCTTTCAGGTCTCGTCCATCTCACCCCATGCACAGCCTCCCCTTCATGGCGTGTCGCCTTAAGCGATACCATGGTGTCGTAGCTGGGGCCTGCTGAAACCGTGTTTCTGTCTCTGGGCCTCCTTGTCTGGTCACAGACAAGCAGTCCCTGGGGCCACAGCCTGCAGCCCAGTCCCTCCCTGCCCCGTCCCCTGCTTTGTGGGGCTGCTGTGGGGCCCAGGGAGGTGGCCCAGTGTTGTCTGGTGGTCAGAGCTCAGGCCGGGTGCAGCTGAGCCAGCGCTGCCCACGCGCTCCAGGCAGCCACCACACTCCCAGCAGCCCTGCCCCAGTGAGGGAGCCTCCATGATGGGACCCCCTTTGCCCAGGGCCACGGGCTCACGTATGGGGGATCTGAGATCCATGCCAAGCCCACCCCGGGGATGGAGTGGGGCCAGCCAGGTGCCTGTGGGTGACCGTCTGGTAGAGGAGACAGGAGCTGCACAAGTGACTCGCACAGAGCATCGTGTGCTAACAAGCGTGATGCGGGCAGTGACGCCGTCTCCTTCAGGAGAAAGCATCCCCCAGGGGACTGTTTGGGTGGGTCCTTCGCTCCTAGAAATGGAAACAGTGAGCCGGAAGTTACGGGCAAACACGTGGGTGCCATGGGGCCCGCCATCAGGGGTGAAGGTTGAAACAGGGTCCCGGCTGGGCTTATGGGCTCTGTCCTCGCCCCATGAAAGACAGTGGGCCGGGTGAGTGGGTGTCCTGACGTGGGCCTGGCTTAGGCCCTCAAGGCTCTGGGACGGGTGAGCCTGACGGGTGGTCAGAGACACTTTAGCAAAGGCTGGTGGGGTGGGGGATGGGGACAGCAAGACCCTTGCAGGTGTCAGCTCCTGCCAGGCAGTTCCTGCATCCGTTCCTGCACGTAATCCTCCGTGACCCACAGCCAAGGATGAGGACCAGGGCCCGTGCTGCGGAGGGGCAGAGCCAGGTCCCAGTCCAGCCCTGTCCAGCTGCACACCGCTGCTCTTGCTGTGCCATGCTCAGCGAGGGCCCAGGGTGCAAAAGGCCTTCAGTCAGGGCCCGTGGCTGGGAGAGGATGGTCATGCTATGCACTGCACAACCCCAGGGGACACTGCTCTGAAGCACCGGGATGGGGTCGTGCTACACTGAGTGCTGTGGCACTGGTGACAGGATAGGCTGCTGAGAGTCGGGGCCTCCAGGGAAATCCCACTGGGCCATGGGGCGTAGGTGAGGGCTTTGATGTCGGGCAGAGGAGTTGGAAGTTGATGGGTGTTTTTCAGTGGGTCAGGGTGGCCGCTTCCCAATGTGGCAGTGAGCTTGGCGACAAGCCCTGATTTTGTGGGTGCTGGGGCTCCAGTCCACCCTGTTGTGCAGCTCTGGGCAGCGGGAGCAGGAAGCCACCTGCCAGGCGCCCAGGATGCCCTGCCTGCAGCCCCCAGGCCCTTGGCACATCCCCACCCCCGTCCCCGTCAGTTAGTCACTGGAGAAGGATGCCAGTCGGAGCCTCCAAAGCGCCTGTTTCTTTTTCAACCTGCTGAGTTGACCTCACCAATGAGGCCACAGGGTCAGGACGGGGGGCCTTAGCCCTGGGCCAGACCCTCCCTCACCGGCCGTCCCTCCATCCTGCCGGTTGAGAGCCGTGGCTGCTTCGCTCTTGCGCGTCCAGGACGCGTTGGAAGGGAACTCAAAGGGACAGCTGTCGGGGTAGCTGCCTGTCCCAGGTCAGGCTGCACAGCGGTGGGCCCTGTGCAAACACAAAACAGACGGAGGGCGTCTTAGCAATTACTGCGCATGTCTGCTGGGCTGCGCTGGCCTGGCGTCCAGCAGAGGCGTGGTGGGCTGGACCCCTGCCCTCCCGAGGTTTGCAGTCTGCAGAGATGTGTGCGCAGCAGTTGCAGAGTTACAGCCACGGGGAGAGCAGGGGGGTGCCAGCTGCGTCCTGCCCTTGTGGCCTGGAGACGCCGCCCGGGCGGGCTGGGGGCTGAGGAGGGCTCCGGCCCCAGTCCCGGCCCTGCCCCGGCCTCCCCCTCCTCTGCACCTCACTTCCTCTTTCAGGGTGAACGTGTTGGGTAGCGCTGTCCTGAGAACTTTGAAGACTTAAAGCTTGGTGCTTATTTAGACGCCTCTTAAATTTTCTCTTAACAATAACAATCTGACTTTGAAGCCTGCACAGTGCCCCCCCGAGCCCCCGTCTCTGTTTCTTTCTCTCTCTCCCCCTCTGTCTTCCCTCCCCTCCACCGCCCCGTGTCTCTCCCCAGCCCCTCCTCGAGCTGGCTCATTCCATCGAGTCCCCTCGCTGGCTTTGCTGTGGCAGTCCACAGACATTGGCAGGATTTGGCCCTGGGCCTGTGTCTGCAGACCCTGGTGCTGTGAGTGCCGGACTGTGGCCTTGGGGAGGATGGGCCCCGGGGTTTCAGGGGCCTGGAGCCACCCCAGCATGGGCCTGAGTGTTGCAAGAGCAGAGTGCTGGGGGCAGGAGCCGTGTGCCTTGCCTTACCCCTGCGGCACTGCCTAGAAGCCGGGATCCTGAGTGCTCCGTGCACGTGTGACCTGAGAGCCCAGCTTCCTTTAGCCACCGGATGGGGGCTCTGCAGGTGAAGTCGGGACAGAGAGAGACCCAGACTGGGCTGGCACATTTCCCAGAGATCCCCAAGTCTGGGACCACTGGAGCCAGCCCACTGCGGGGGAGGGGGTTGGACATAACTTTTCCTGAGATAAAGGTGCTGTTAGTACCACTCCCCGCCCCTCAAGGGCAGGATCTGGCGGGAGCCAGGGGTCCGAGGCAGGGTATGGAGGTCAGGTGGGTGCATGAGCCCACGCTCTGAGAAGCACTTCTTGATGGTGAGGTAGCAGCGGGCACCTGCTCCAGCTTAGGGGGCACTGGGACAGGGTGAGGGAAGGGTCACCGCCCCCCATGGGGAAGCCAGTCATGAGTAACCTGGTGGGATCCGAGGGCACGTTATGGATTCGGTGGCCCAGGGACCTCCCCGGTTCATTTGCTGGCAAGAAGGAGCAGGCTGTGGCGGGTCACAAATCCTAACCTGCAGGGTGGAGGGGACGGTAGCCAAGCCATCGTCCGGCAGAGACGGGCGGCCTGTGCTTCAAAGGCGTCTGTGCCGTCGCGAGTGCTTAACATTGTGTTGCTTATTTAGGGGAAAAAAGGAACAGAATTAGAGCAGATCCGATGCACACCCCGCATGGCCGTCTCAGGGCTCGGGCCCCGCTTCCTTCCTGGACGGGGGAGCGGGCAGGGCCGCCTCTGCTCGCGGCTCGCTATTGCCTGAGCAGAGCCCGTCACAAGACCCCAACCGTGAGGCAGCACACGCCCAGGTGAGGGGAGGCTCCATTGGCAAAAGCACAACAGCAGCAAAGTTGTCGTTTCCGCCCCCCTCGCCTGTCACGTACACAGCTGTGGGCTCGCTCACTGAGTCACTCAGCAAACATGGCTGTGCCACGTGTGTGTGGCGTGTGCCGGCTCTCGTGCCTGCTGGGCTCCGCCCCGTCCCCTGCTCCCGTGTGTATTTCTGTGTTTCCGGACCCGGGTCAGTGCTCCCACCCGGAAGCAGCTCTGTGGCACCACATCACCCCCGCGCGCCGGCCTCAGTGGGACTCTCTGGCTGTGACTCATTTCTGTTGCGAAGCATCCCCTCCCTGCCGGGGAGATGAGGCACTGGGGTCAGTGTGTGGCAAGGCGCCCCCTGAGCGTTCCCGTTCCCCGAGGCTGGCGGGAAGGGGGCGGCACTGAAGGCCAGGCCTCGGATTCTGGATTCTATTGTGAGGACACATCTGTGCCGCTCAAGATGGTGACCCCAGGAAATTGCTCCCCTTCCCGAAAGCAGGCTGGCTCCTGTAGCGCGTGCGCTGTGGGCCGAGGAGCGTCCCTTCACCGTGGGCTGGGCCTGAGACACACCCCCAGCAGGGCAGGCTGGCACCCTGGCCAGCGTCGCCCCCTCTTCTGAGCCCATGGAGGAGTGTCCAGACACCAGCTGGTGGCCAGGAACCGATTTAAGTGCCTGCTAAAAGCAGCCGTCCTGTTCCGTCTGCTCTCGTGGGTGCTAGAGGCCTGAGCACACACCCAGCAGCTGTCCTGGGCCCAAGGAGGACAGAGAGTGTCACTGGACTGGGCGCAGTGACGCTGCCCCTGGCTGTGGCCTCTGAGCACGTCACGGGACGTGCAGGGGGTGACGCTGGCTTCAAACCCACACCCACCTGCTGCCAGGTGCCGTGCCAGGCGGAGTTCTCGTCCCAGTGGAGACGGGAAGGAAGGTCGCATGGAGCCTGCGCCGCCAGACTCCTCTCAGGCCTCCCCACAGCCTTTTTAAAAGTTAATTTTTTTTTTTTTAGCTCTGGCACAGGAATCCCCTGGCCGGCAGGAGGGTGGCACTGGGCCTGGGAAAGGTCTGGTGGCCTTTTAAACTTGCTGCAGCAGAGGTCTGAGAATACACCCGCGAAGCCCGCTGGAAAACAGCTCTGTGCATTCTGTGATCGAGAAAACAGGCCCTCAGGCCGCGGTCTGGGAAGAGCATCAGGGTGTGTTGTGATGCGAGTCCAGGAAGCTGCGGCCGGGATCCCTTATGTCCTGCCCTGGCCACCACCCATCTTGGAATCGGGTCTGAGAGCGGACCCAGGGCTGGACGCTGTGTCATCCTCGGCAGGTGTCCGGCAGCTGGTGCGGTCGTCGCTTCCCACGGCCGAGTCCAGGCCTGGGGCTGCGCCCTGGAGCCTCACCAGGCACCTGCACCTGGCATCGCCTCTCATGTGGAAGGCCAGGGCCCCTCGGGGGCTTGGGCGGACAAGTGGGGGTGGCTCAGGTGCCTGGGGGACTGACGGCGCTGGGTGGGCTGGGCCCTGGTGGCAGTGGAGGGCCACCCAGGAAATCAGAGGGCCGTGGGAGGTGGTGATGCTGTAAACAAGTGGAGGCCAGCCTGGACGCCTGGACCCAAGTGTCCTGGGTCCACACGCTGCCGCCACCTTTGTAACGGTTTCCATGCTGAAGTGGCAAGTCCTCAGCCCTCCGTGTTCTGGTTTCTTGATTACATTGACAGAGGACGGCAGCAAAGCCAGGTTGTAGAGGTGGTGCCCCCAAAGGCAGGGGACTGCGCGACTCTGGGGTCTGGGTACTGGGTGTGCTTCGTGAGGGAGAAGTGCAGCTTTGACCCCACCCCGTCTCCTCCAGAGCCTGGCCCAGCTCCGCGTGCATGTGGCCCGCACAGTGCGCCCCATGCCTGCTCCCCTCCCAGGCCTGCCTTCCCGGGGGGACAGGTCCTCGGGCTGGGTGGGGCTCTTGCTGAGGGCTTGCTCGGATAAGCAGTGGAGCTGCATGGCTGTCTCCCCACCCGCCTTCCTCAGCGGTGGTGCCCAGGTACCACTGGCTGCAGGGTTCCACCTGCACCGGCCATTCCTCCTCACCTCCAGGTCTCCCACGCTTGAGAAAAAAGCGAGAGTTTCCCCTTGAGCCAGTGTCAGGTGTGTAGTAACACCCACCTGGTGAGGAAGCCAGGGAGTTGGTGAATTGAAAGTTAAGGAGAGCCCCAGCTCTAGGGGCGGGCCTGCTTCACCCCGCTGCACCCAGGGATGGGCACTCACGTTTCAGTGGCAGATGTTGGAACCTAACCCAAATTGGCACGAGCATAAGCATGAACATATTAGTTTGTGTAGTTGAGCACCTTCAGGCACAGCTTGATCCAGCTGCCCAAGCAGTGTGGCAGGAATCTCTCTCTGCACCCTCAGACAGGCACCCCCACCCCTGGGAGACAGCTGCCTGCAGCTCCAGGTTCCTCTTCTGTGTCTGGAGCCAACAGAGCAGGGAGGCCCCTCCTTCCCAGAGGAGAAAGCCCCGGGCTGGAGCCCCACTGGCCTGGCCTGGGCACGTGTCCATCCTCAGCCGATCACCTGAGACAAGGTAGTGTTGTGCTCTGATTGCCTGGCAGAAGGGTCCACACCATGGGCAGGCGGGTACTGGCCAGTGGGCTCCTACCTGCCCAGGGTGATGCTCCAGCCGCAGGCACACTTGATCTGTCACCGCAATGCCCGGACTCCCAGGGAGCCTCTTGCTTGTGAGCTTTCCACGTGAAACTGACCTGGTTCAGGGCAGGCGCCCTGTGGTGGCCGTGGGTCTGGGGTCCTCGTGGTGTGGGAAGGAGGTGCTGGCAGATGGAGGCCAACTTCTGTGTTTGGGGGTAACTCTTGAGCTCGCCCACAAATGTCAGGGCTTCGGGTGAGCCACAGATGTTGGCTTCTCCTTGCCCTTCTCTGAGGGGCCCCTGGATCGAGGGTCAGGAACCTTCCGGGAGGGAGGCAGGGCCTGCCCCTTTCTTGCTGTCTGCTCCGTGTTGTTGCGTGATGTCGGTGCAGGTCTGGGACAGACGGGTACTAAACGTTTGCTGTAAACTGCTACGGGGAAATCACACTGTAATCGGGTAACGAGGCGGGACATGCGCTGATGACATTTCCTTTTGTCCTTAGTGGCGGCTCGGGCCGTGCAGCTCCAGAGGTCGCACAGCGACTCTCCAGCTGTCAGCCACTCCCGTCTCATCCAGCCACACTCTAAAGACGGTCCTGCCGGCAGGGTCTTCCCTGGCCTTCCTCCTTGTGTCTGGAGCTGCGTCCCCACGTGGCTGCTGAGAGGACATGGGGGGGGGGGGCTGGGGTTGGGCGGCTCTTGCCCCTGAGGATTTGGGAGTGAAGGAGCAAGCATGAAGTGAGGAAGGCGGCGGTGGTCGGGAGGGTTTGCTCCTGGCGGTGGCTGCCTGCGGGACGGGTACGGAACCCTTCTCCCGGGCGGGATGCACTGCCTCTCCCAGCTCCCAGTGCTGCGCTGGGCCCCGGTGGCTTCTGGACGTCAGAAACCCATGGGGGTGCAGGGTGGGGCGGTGGCGAGCGTCTGGCTGGGGTCATCTCAGCCCTCCGGGGTGCTCCCGGGGCACTCCCGGGGTGCTCCTCTCCTCTCTGTGGCTAATCCCGCTGCTCTGCTGTCATTTCAGCTCAGCCAGCAGATCTCCTGAAGGTTCTAGATTTTCACAACTTGCCTGATGGAATAACGAAGACCACAGGTTTCTGCGCGACGCGGCGATCCTCCAAAGGCCCGGACGTTGCTTACAGAGTCACCAAAGATGCACAGCTCAGCGCGCCCACCAAGCAGCTGTACCCTGGTAAGAGACGTACGTTTCTGCGCTGGGTTTTCCACGAAGCCCTCTCGTGAGTCCAGCTGATTTCCCTGTAGAGAAAACGCTGTTCCAAAGGTGGGCGCTTGAGGCCCCTGTGCCCTTCGCTTTCCGGCAGGTGTGTCTCCGGTTGTAGACGGGCCACCGGGCCTCCAAGTGCGAAAGGAGATGGATAGTTCCCGGGGTTGCAGTTAAGAGGGACCTCAGGGTCGCGGGAAAGGAAGCACTTCCAGACAGAGGCTTAATTAATCGGGGGCAATGACACTAAGAGACACATGAATCAAACATCGTGACTCCTAGCAAGAGAGCAGAGGCTTTTAATGAGAATCGATTGCCAAGCACCCTATCTCTGCTTTTAATTAGATACCTGAGCAGAAAGCCATGTTAGCGGGTAAGATGCAGCGTCCAGGTTGTCCCTGTCACCTGGCCATGGGCATAGTGTCCCCCCCCCAAGTTAATTAGACCCTCTGGGCTCATCTGGACACGTGCACAATGATGGATAACCTCGCCCCCTGCCTCGGCAGGTGCTTGCCTAAAACGAGCTCCTCTTTCTGATTCAAACAAGACAGGGACCAGCGGACCTTGGGCAGAGGAATTCTCTCTATGAGGTGTTTTTTAATTATTAGAAGAGAGTGCACCATCTTTTTGGTGACCTGGATGTGACCCTGACATTGAGCCCAGAGCTAGGGCAGTTTTTAATGAGTAACGAGGTCTGTGTTAATCACATGTCCCCGCTGGGGCCCTGAAGGCCACCCTCCTTCATGGGCTGTGCTGGCCCCTCCTGCTGTGTGCTTGTCCCCGACTATTTTCTCAGCCTCCCTTTGCAAACATCACGACTTTCAGGTCGTCTGTGAGAGATCGCGGCCAGTTCTTTTCAAGAATGTCACTTGGGTTGGATGAAATAACTCAGGGCCGAGCCCCTGTCTTGCAGCTCGGCATCCTCAGGTCTCAGAAAGAGCCACCTTCGGGTGCCAGAGTTGCCCCGGGGTGGGGACCCCCGGCCTCAGAACGTCTAACTCATCAGGAAGGACGAACTTTCCTTACAAAGACCTGCAGGGACTTGGTTTCTCGGTGCATCTGGGGGCACGTTTCTGAACTTTTTGGGGAGAACGTGTCTTTTGGAATCGTGCAGTGAACCCTCCC
>RJWJ010026555.1:0-22897 GCA_004363605.1 Indri indri | reverse complement strand
GCCTCCCGAGCTCGTGTCCGCCGCCTGCCCCTCAACCACTGTGCTGCAGCCACACGGACCTCCCAGCTCTCCCTCCCTGAGCCCAGGACTTTTGCACGTGCTGTGCCCTCTGCCCGGGCGCCTGTCTTCTCCGTCACTTTGCCTGGCCAACGTCTCCTTTCCAGCCTCACTTAGATGCTACTCAAATCACCACCACCATCGTTATACGTGCCTAGGGGACCCTGCATTTTCCTGTTGCTGCAAATGGTTCAGAGCAGAACTCCTGGTTCTGCCATTTGCTAGCTGCGTGACCTTAGGCAAGTCACTTAACTTCTCTGTGCTGTGGTTTCCTCCTCTGTGCAATGGGGGCAGTTCTGCACCATCCTCAGAGGACTGTTGGAAGTGAGGCCGTCTCTGCCTGGGGAGTCCGGAGCCCTTAGCGTGTGCCTCTGCTACGGCCCGGGCAGCGGGCAGAGACCTGGCTTTCCCAGGCACAGACTTGGGTCCGAACACCCCAAGCGCACGCTCTGAGATACTGGAGAGGCCCTTGCCCTCTCTGGTCGCCAGTTCCTCATCAGTGAAAAGCGGGCAGAGTGACGCTCAGGCCCAGGTTGTGTGAGGAAGGAACGACGCAGCACGTAAAAGACCAGTGGCGCCACGCCGGCCACTTGGTAGGCGCTCAGGGAATGAGTCCTGTCTCCTTCCGGCCCCGAGCCCAGCCCCCGAGTGCAGCCCCCGCCAGCGCGGTGGGTGCGGGGAGGGGCCCTACCAGCCTCCAGCTCCGGCGAGAGCTGCTCAAAGTCCGGCACGTCCTTGACCTGCACGCTGGGCGTGTCCCAGTTGAGACACAGGCCCGCCGTCTGGCCCCGGTCTCGGCCAGCATCCTGGGTCCCATCCACTGGGGCCGGGGGCTCCTCAGACACAAATGTCCACAGCACTGGTTCCTCGGTGAGTCCTGGTCAGGGAGGGGAAGGGATATGACAAGTCAGTGCATTTGGAGCCTCCTGGTGGGAAGAACACCCTGGCCGTCGTGCCGTCCACACCCCTCAGCGCCCACACCCAGGCCTGGGACCTGCCGCCGCAGGGTGCGCCCACGGCTCACCCTGAATTACCTCTCCCTGCCCTCCCCCTGCCCTGCTCGGCTTCTGCTCCAACTTCTAGTGGTTTGTCAGAGCTCAGCCCCCGAAGACACAGTTCAGTGTCCGAGTTCTGGCTCTACCGCCTGCAAGCTATGTGACCTAACCCCTGCATGCCTCAGTTGCCCTCTCGGTGAAAAAAGGAAAATTAAGACCTGCTTCGTATGTCTGTTCTGAGCACTAAATGAGATAAACACATAAAGCTCAAGCCCAGGTCTGGGCACATACTAAGTGCTCAGCAAATGCTTCCTGCTTCTGTGTGTTTGGGGTTGGGGACGTGAGTTCCGGAGCCAGATGGCCCGGGTTCGAATCTCGACTCTGCCACTTTGAAGAGCACTGCCCTGTGGGATGACATCCAAGCTCTCTAGCCCAGAAGACTTCTCTCACCCACACCACGCCTGCACACGCGTGTGAGCATGTACACACACACACACATGCGTGCCTGTGACACACTGAGTTACGTGTCCTCGAGGGGCAGCCACTGTTCCTTTGCTCTTGCTTTCCTTCCCTGTGTCTGGGACACCCTCTTCCTTTCTCTTCTCACCTTGCCAGTCTTCATAACTGGTCAGAACCCAGCTTGTCTGCCACCACCTCCAGGAAGCCCCCCTTGCCCACCTCCCCAGCCCCAGGCCGGGTCAAATGCCCCTCTGGACTCCCGCAGCCCTGAACATCCTCCTTCAATACGCTCACCCCCACCCCGGGTTGTCTCTAGGCCCATCCCCTGCGCCAGGCCACCGCTGCCTGAGAGCGGGACCCCTGTGTGATGCCTCTCTGGGTCCAGCTCGGGCCGACCACAGAGCACATGCTGAGGAAGCAAAGAGTGAGCCCAGGCCCCTCGTGGCTCCAACGCCTGACAGGCAGGGTCCCCCTGGCACCATGTGGGGTGCACTCCCCAGCCACCATGGGGCTGCCACCTACCACGTCTCTCCAGGAACCTCAGGGCGTCCAGGTAGCCTTGTCTGCAGTTGTCGGCCACCACCTGCCAACACACAGGGCAAGGGTGGGACGGGCAAGGCCTGGGTCTGCACCTCGGCTGGGGGTCAGAGGCTGAAGACCTGTCTTCAACTAGAGACGATCCCAGCCCAGCCTCTACTCCCCAAGTGACCCCTCAGCAGGGCTCGGGGCCCCAGGAGGCCCCAGGGCTGGGCAGGGAGGGCCAGAGGCCCACAGGCAGAATAGATTCACTCGAGCTGGTTCCCTCCCTGAACCCTCTCCGCTCCTCTCCTCCGCGACGCCCTGGCTGCACGCTCTGCTCCAGCCCCTCCCCGCCCTGGGCTCAGTTCCCTCCTCTGGAAAATGGGGCGACAAGGCCTGGCCCAGGATGGCTGGGACTTTGCCTGGCTTTTTGTAGGCTCCCTTTGCCCCTTCGATGTTCATTTCCAGGGCCAGCCTGAGGGGGCAGAGGCGCCCAGGAGCCCACCCCTGCCTGTGTGATCAGAGCCCCACTGGTGGGGAAGAGGTGCCCGCAGGCTCAGGACGGGGCGCCCCCCCATGCCCCCTTGCTGGGAGACCTCAGCATGGCCACCTCTCTGGGAGCCTCAGTTTCCTTGTCTATAAAATGGGGTTGAGACTTTCTGCCCACCCCAGGGGTGTGAGGAGGACCAGAATAAATGCACACGACCTTGTTTTGTAAATTATAAAGGGCTACAAACACGACACATGTGAGGGGTGGTTGGGGGGAAGAGCGTTTTGCAGTGATAAACTGTTGTACATTATCCATTTTCCAGAAATACCAAGGGGCGAAAAGCAGGGAATGTGGGTTTGTTTCCCTCTTGGTTTGCACTCGTGCCCGGCCTCTGCAACAGATGGCCCCAGTCTAGGCAGTGGTCAAGACCACGGGCCTGGGCTGGCTGTGGGTCTGGATCCTGGCTTTGCTGCTTCCAGGCTGCGTGACTTTGAACAAGTTGCTTAACCTCTCTGAGCTGCAGGAAATGATAACAGTACCTCTCACAGAGCCTGGCCTGCGGACGGCCAGCTCAGATGCCAGCGCGGCAGAGTGGACGTTAGTATATTCCCCTGACACGGGGCAATCCTAACTCAGGCTCAGGGAGGGACAGAAGACTAGGCTTTGGGTTCAGGTTCTTGGTCGTGAGACTCAGGACATGTGTTGCAACTGCTCTAAGTCTAGTGGGGAGCGGAAGGGTTGGGGTGCAGAGCCTGACTCAGAGTCCGACTCATGGGGCCCTTGACCATGAGGGGCCAGACCTACCTCGGGGTTGGGGGGCATGAGGGATATGAACCCCAGGAAGAAGTTCTTGGTGGAGATTTGGAAGCTGGCGTTGAAGGCATTCAGCTCATGCAGGCTGGCCGAGGTGCTCCGGGGGCAGATGTCCACTGCCCCGTGGAAGGGTGACACGGTGATGGTGGTGGCGCAGTCCGCAAAGGGCAAATTGTTGCTCAGAGCCCCGCTGACGTAGCGCTGCAATTCAGGGGATGCGCGGTGGTGCTGCCCTCTTAGGATTCCTGCCCTCCTCCCACACCGCCACAGAGCCACCGGCCGAGAATGGGTCGCAACGGGGGACCGTCGGCTGCCTCTGAGCCACTAGGTCCACTCGAGCCCGGGGTGCTGAGTGCCCCCCAGGAGCAGAGGCCTGGTACACAGTAGGTGCTTAAGCAGTGCTGGTTTCCTCCACCCATATACCTCTCAACAGCGTGTACCCTGGGTGGCCCGGAGCACAGGGCAGGGGCTCGGGCATCAAGCCTCTGCCGTGGACTTACCTCCCCTCTGAATTCCGGGGGGATCAGCCCGCAGTAGAAAGGAAGGTACAAGGTGCAGACCAAGGCCTGGGAAGGCAAGAGTCAGCAGGAACACGATTGTTGAGACCCTCCTCTTGCAGAACCGCCTGCCAAGGGGCCGTCGTCAGGCCTGTGTCCAGATGAGGGGCTGAGGCCCAGGGAGGCATCTCCTCCCAGCCAAGCTCTCCGAGTTAGGCAGAGATTTGAATGCAGGCCTGTCTGACACCCACCTTCCTCTTCCTGCCGATGGAGCCCCGGCAGACCTGGACTGCTGCTGGCATTGTTCTTCCCCCCAAAGACAGACGGAGGCACCCAGTACCACTTGTCCCTCATGTGTCTGGCAGCGGTTCTCCACCAAGAATCTAGGTATGTCTCCTAGAGTGTTCTCTAGGCACTGATTCAACCAGATGCACCTCCAGCAAGAAACCCCATCTTTTCCATCCACTTGGAAAACACCGTTTACTCTTCCCAGTAGAGGCTCTGACAAGTCCCGCAGTAAAAAAGATGCTTAACATAGACTCTGACACTATTGACATTTGGGGCTAGAAAATTATCTTTTGGTGGCGGAGTGCTGTCCATGCATTGTAGGATGTTTGGCAATATCCCTGGCCTCTACCTGCTACACACACACACATGTGCACACAGTGCGACAACCAAAAACGTCTCCAACGTTGCCAAATGTCCCTTGCGGAGAAAATCACTTCTGGTTGACAACCACTGACCTGGAGCTTACCAAACGTATAGACCATAGAACTTTGTCTCCAGAACACGTGGAAACATCCCTCCTCCCCATCGCTCCTCGTGGCTACAGAACATGTCCCGGCTCTGACCAGAGATGAAGACAAATCTCATTCCCGAAGATGAATAATAGTCGTGGCAGCTAATGCTTACGGAGCACCCCCTGTGCGTCAGGCCCTGTGCTAAGTGCTACACGGCAGGGAGTCTGGGACACGCTTTGAGATTCCCAGCTGCCATTCTCAGGAGCCCACGGACATTAGCCCACAGCAAGGGACTGGCCTTCCCTGCCCACTGAGAATCCAATGACGGCATCCAGCCAGCAGGGACTGGCGCTGAGGGCACCAGGATGAAGTAGACTCTGTATTAGAGACCCCAGCCCCGGCAGAAGGCAAAGACCCTCCTAGGAAGGGTGAACAGAGCCATGGTGGGGGAGACACAGGGAGACACAGATAAACCTGCCCACTGTGTCGGAAAGCACAGGGGTGGGGGCTGGGCAGCACCCTTCAGAAGGGGCTGACCCTGTGGGGGCTCTGACTGCGGAAGACTCTCTCTGCCCCTCCCAGCCAGACCCTGCTGTGTGCAGCTCAGGGTGCCCCCACAGCAAGCGGGGACGTCTCCAGACTCCCCCTGCCGGCCCTCTCTGTGCCTCAGTTTCCTTATTTATAAACTGTGCCCCCGCCCCCACCCCAGCAGATGTGTCTGTCCCTGGGAGGCGCCTGGAAGTCACTCTGCTACTAGATGGAGCCCACCCACCTGCCGCCAGGCCCTGGGCCCAGCACCCGCTCACCTGGATGAGCTCATCTCGGGTGGCAAAGTCGGTGGCTATGAAGTTGCAGCCATTGGGCCAGCGGGTCAGCGAGATGCCCAGCCGCTGGGAGGCCAGGATGTGAGCGTTGTCGGGCAGAGTGTCGTGCAGCTGCCCCTGGATGTGCTCGAGGGGCGTGTAGGCAGGGTGGAAGACGCCCAGGCTCAGTTGCTCCAGCTGCTTGACCAGGCCCAGCAGCTGGGAGCAGCAGAAGTCTGCAGCGTGGGTGGGGCGGGGCGTCCTCAGCCACACTGGGCCTGCCCACAGCCCGCCACACCCCTCCTGGCCTCCCTCCCGGGTGCAATGGAAGCCAGGGTCCACTCCAACTCAGAATTTCTGGCCCAGTCCTGGGTTCAAATGCTCCATCCACCTTTTTCCCTCAAGTGACTGTGGGAACAGTCTTCCCGGCTCTGAGCCTGGGAGTTTTCCTCTCCAAAAGGGGGTAACCGTGGTCCCCAGCCCTTAGGGTTCTCATAAGCATTATATGAGGACCTGCTGGGTATAAAGCCCGCAGGGCACAGTGCCAGCACCAGCTCCTCTGGGCTCCCATCCACCTCCTGTCGAGAATTAGCTGCCAGTTATAGTGTCCCCACCCCTCCCCTCCCTGGTCCAGGACGCACCAACCGACTTGCTACAGATGATGCTGATGGCGTTGAGCGCTCCGGACGAAGAGCCATAGATGCGGTGGGCCCCCTGGAGGAGGCGCGGGGCGCGCTGGCGCAGGCACTGGGTCACGCCCACGTGGTAGAGACCCAGGTAGCCAGCGCCTGCGAAGGACAGGCTCCAGCTGCCCTCCTCCTCCAAGAAGCCCATGGCGGGGCCGGGAAGGAGGGCGGGTGACGGACGAGCCGGGCTGTGAAGGATCACGCGCTGGTCGCTGGTTGCTGGTTGCTGGTCGCGGATGGGGCCAGGACAGGGCCAGACACTGCTCTGCACATGGACCAGGCCCAGGTGTGGTTTTGGCGGGAGCCTGGTGCCCCCGCCCCGCCCCTGGGCTGCGTGGCCTGCAGCCCCAGCCAATGAAGCTCCTGAGCCGCCATCGCCCCCGCTCCAGGTGTGCCCCAGAAACGCCCCCACACTGTGCGCACTCCGGCGCCGCCCCCACACGCCGGCCTT
The DNA here is from genome assembly GCA_004363605.1 of Indri indri. NCBI lineage: Eukaryota > Metazoa > Chordata > Mammalia > Primates > Indriidae > Indri > Indri indri. Next base: position 16,387 of record RJWJ010026555.1, on the reverse strand, counting down.
AGATCCAAATCTCGGCACAGATTTCTGTCTTGTTTTGTTTTGTTTTTAATTTCAGGGTATTACCCAGGCACGAACGTTTTGGTTACATGAATTGCTTTTGTCCCATTTGAATCAAAGATATAAGTGTGCCCATCACCAAGACAGTGTGCATTGTACCTGTTAGGTGTGACTTCACCTGTCCCCTCCTCCCCCCTCCCACCCGCTTGGTTCCCACTGAGTTTTGCTTCCATATGTGCACATGGGTGTTGATCGATTAGCTCCTGTTTAATAGTGAGTTCGTGTGCTGTTTGTTTTCCATTCTTGACGTTTTCGCTTAGAAGAATGGTCTCCAGTTCCACCCAGGTTGTTACAAAGGGTATTAGAACCCAAATGCCCGTCAGTGCGTGCATGGATTAATACAGTGTGCTATATGTATACCCTGGACTATTACTCAGCCATAAAAAAATGGTCACAGATTTCTGGGTGACACAGCGGAGGAGTGGGACCAACTCTTCGCCTGATCGCTGGTAGTCATGGCAGGTGTGTTATTCCTGCCCTCATTTAACAAATGTGGAAACCAAGGCACAGCCCAGGAAAGTGAGAGCCAGGAAGTGGCAGAGCCTGACCCACAACTCCTATCCTTTGGGGTAAAACCAGACTTAACTCCGCAGTTGTGCTGGTTTAGGGACCAGGGAGGGACGTGGGAGACGGGAGGCCTGGTGTCCAGACTCGGCCCCCACCACCTGGTGGCTCTTCCCAGACTCCGCACTCTGTCCGGGCGGCAGTTTTTCAGCATAACATGAGGGGCTTGAGTGTGAGGACCTACGGAGCCCTTTCTGCTCTGATCACAGGACCCCGAACACAGACCCCCCCATCAGTTGTCCAGCCCTTGGGGAGCAGGTTTGGACCTAAGACAGGCACGCGGTGGCGGCGCCAGAGTGCGCACGGCCAGGCTGCACAGCGGCCGCCTTCTCCCCGACGTGCCCACATGGGGGCGGCCTGAACCCTGGAGAGGCCAAGGCACTCACACAGCCAGGAGGTGCCTGGAGAACTTGCCCACAAGCCTGGCACCTGGGCGGTGGCTCTGGAAATCAAGCCGGGGCAATGGACGAAGTTGAGCACGAGCAGAAATCCTCCAACTGCTCCACGAGGGAGATATGAGAGAGCAGGACGGCAGCAGCACTGCTGGGGGCACTGGGGGTAGATGAACCCGCCTGGAGAGACGAATGGGTGAAGCACCACGGCCCGGCACAGACCATCGGAGGGCCTGGGAGGGGCGGGTAGATGCAGAATGAGGTTTACCGTGTGCCACCGTTTATGCAAACATTTACAAAACACTCGCTAAACATTGCTATCTTAATATAAGCAACTGCCTGGAAGGCCACACAGCAAGACCCTAGCGGGCATATCTGCGGGAATGGCAGGCCAGGGGGGCAGAGCGGGGAGGAAGAGGTCGTGAATAAAATAACAAGATAAAAATGAGGGTCCGAGGGCTGGAAAGAAGAGGAGTTGGGGATGCAGCAAGAAAGAAACAGCAGAACCGGACTTGAGCCCAGGCCAGCTGGACTTGAACTTGACGCTCAGGCTCTTGCCACACACCCCCGCCCAGGAGCGAGGAGCGGGCGGAGCAGTGGGGCAGACCCTGTGGGCTCACGTAACTCTGCTCCAGGGTGCAGAGCACCCAGAGGCCTCCTTCCATGGCAGTGGGGGCTGGGGGGTCAGGACAGGCCTTACGGGGGGGCCTCTGAAGGTTGCCAACCCACGTTTGCAAGTACTTCCCACCTGGCTCTGGGCTAAGTGCTTGTCCTAGGTTATCCCATTTAATCTTCACAATAGCCCTGTGAGATGGAGTTGCCAACCCATGTACCCATGACAAAACAGAGCCAAACCGGGAAGCACCACGAGGCCGCCGGCCCCCTTGGAGGGAAGGGGTGCGGGCAGGCGCGGATGGGGGACCTGGGCTCCAGGCTGAGGCGCTCGGGGCGCCAGGCTGGAGGGCACAGGGTTTTACACTTGGGGAGTGCAGGCCTTTCTGCAGGACTCAGGGCAGAACAGTCCTTCTCAGAGAGCCCTTCTGGAAGGCCCGGAGAGGCTGGGGACAGCATCGCAGCAAGAGCGTGTGGTTAGGTGGCAAACGAAGAGTACGAAACGGTATGTGCTCCTTTTGCGTGAGAAAGAAGGGAAATATGTAAATATTCATGTGTCTGGTTTTTTTGGTTTTTCCTTTTTCTTTTTGGAGGGAAAAAGGGGGAGGGCAGCCAAAGAGAGTGAGCCAGGAGCTAGAGATGAGCGTTTAGAACTGGGGGGCGGATGGGAGTGGAGTGACCTCCACTTTCACAGCGGTGTGGATGGCAATTCCAGCCAGACAGTGAACTGTCTGTGTGATTTGTCGGAATGAACCAGAGAAAATACCTTGAGAAATGGGAGTCAGAGTCCTCACTGCAGAAGTGAGTTTCAAGCGTGGAAAGACGGAAGGCCACAGCGAGCCCTGGGCTGCAGCTGAGCACATCAGTGTGGACTCGTGGTTACGCTGACAGAGAAAACGATGTAGGGATGTGCGTCTACTGTTCGTACACATTTATATTTTTTAAGCTCTGTCTTCTGAAAGGGCCTAGAAGCAAACATACCCCAAAAAGAATGAGCTCACCTAGCCTCCAGATTTGGTGTCTAAATACCATTTCACACGAAAAGGAAAGAGCTCTTCGGGAACGTGGCCGATCGCAGGGCTGGTCAGGACAGGCCCAAGATGAGCCTGGAACATCTTCTTATACCAGAAAGCAAGGAAGTGCCCAAAACATGATGGGGACTTGTCAAAAGGACCCAGGACCCAGCTTGAAGGGGGCGTCACTGAGTAAACCTGGGACAGTTGGAGGGTCAGAGCAAACAAGGTTCGAAACAGAATGCTCATGGGATCCGGTAAGAATCCATGGATCCGTACTGGCACAAAGAAATGAACAAATATATCGGGGAGAAAGCAAAGCTCTCCCTTACGTAAAATACTAAGGAATAATTGTAGAAGGTAAGGTGGAAATGGAGAACCACCATTTTGCAAGATTCTCAGTAATAATTGACTCAGAGAGTCACGGGGGATAAATCTGTTGGGGGCACAAACAGGATATTCACGGAGTTTCAGAGTCTCTCCCCGCAAATGACCCCTAATTACAAAAGTAAAAATAGGTTACAGTGGATTAACCCTGCAAATGCAACCATAACCAAGTAATCAAAGTTGTCATCACCAGTAACAGGACAGTCTGACATCGTGAGCCTCCCGATTTGACCCTCCAAAGATGTCCACATCCTAATTCTCAGAACCTGTGAACACATTATTTTACTTGCAAAAGGAACTTTGCAGGAGTGATTAGATTAAGGATTTTAAAATGGAGACTATTCTGGATTATCTAGGTGGGCCCAGTGTAATCACAAGGGTCCTTGGAAGTTGGAAGAAAGCGGAAGAGTCGGACAGAGATTACCGATGCTACTGTGCTGACCAGGAGACAGAGGGAGGGACCGCAAGCCAAGGAATGTGGGTGGCCTCTAAAAGGCACGGGGGTGGATTCTCCCCTCGACCCCGCAGGAGGAATTCAGTTCCACTGACTCCTGCTCACTGTAGCCCAGTGAAACCCATTTTGGACTTCTGACCTCCAAAACTGTAAGATAATAAATGTGGGTTATTCTAAGCCACTAAGGTTGTGGCAATTTGTTATGGCAGCAATAGCAAACTAATAACGTCACTTCTGCAGTAGTCTCGACAAAAATGTATAACCTAAATACGATTATGAGGGAACATAAGATAAATGCAAATTAGGGACCATTCTACCCAATAACTTGCCTGTACTCTTCAAAGAAAAAAAAAATTAAGATTGAGAAAGACAAAGAAGGCAGCTCGAAGGAGACGGAAGAAACAGGACACCTAAATGCAGCACCTGCTCCTAGATCCGGGGACCACAGAGTGGGCGTGGCTGACTCGGGGGGAGGGGGGATTTCTCTGGAAATCTCTGTATCTGGGGAAAGGCTGCGGTTTAAACACGTGAGGTCAATAATGCACAGGGCCCAGGCCGTCAGCAGAAGAGGAGGAAGGGGAGGAGGCCGGCGGTCGCCCAGACCTCGGTGCAGGCCTCTGTCCTGCCTGCTGCGCCTGGCTTCCGACACGCCGGGATTTCCCAAGAGTGTTTCCACCCGGGACCCAAGATCCAGGGATTTGAAAGCTGGATGCCAGTTCTAAGTGGGTCCTGGACTCTGCCACTGAGACTTGGAGTAAGTCACTGCCTGTCTCTGGGCCACTGCTCCCTCACCTGTAAGTGGGGGAAATTGAACTGCGTTAGAAGATCCCAACATTTTCAAGAATGACGGTCTCTCTTAACACACACACACAATGCCCCTGGGGCGCCCTATGACGGCAGTTGTCATTTTAACATCTACCGATTGAGAAAATACTGAATGACCAAGAGCCGCTATGAGCTCAGTAACACTTTGGAACAGGTGACCAAGTTATTGCCACAACAAGTACTAGAAGAACATTCGTCCCTGTGTGTACAGAGCATTCCATTGACCTGTAACAACCTGTAACAGTCTCTCCCCGCAAGTGACTACTAATTACAAAAGTAAAAATAGGTTACAGTGGATTAACCCTGCAAATGCAACCATAACCAAGTAATCAAAGTTGTCATCACCAGTAACAGGACAGTCTGACATCGTGAGCCTCCCGATTTGACCCTCCAAAGATGTCCACATCCTAATTCTCAGAACCCGTGAACACATTATTTTACGTGCAAAAGGAACTTTGCAGGAGTGATTAGATTAAGGATTTTAAAATGGAGGCTATTCTGGATTATCTGGGTGGGCCCAGTGTAATCACAAGGGTCCTTGGAAGTTGGAAGAAAGCGGAAGAGTCGGAGAGAGATTAACGATGCTACTGTGCTGACCGGGAGACAGCGGGAGGGACCGCAAGCCAAGGAATCTGAGCTGCATGTTCCCTTCTGCATAGCTGGTGCCCAACACAGAGTCTGGCGCACAGCAGGTATCTGTGAAATGACGCGAGTTGTCCAGATTACCACACGGGGAAACAGGTGGCATGGGCGCAGGTGGCCTGCCTGCCTGCTGGTCCAACTCCATGGGAGGCGGGCGTTGGCGCCAGAGAGCAGACCCAAGTCTCACGTCAATGAGCCGAGGAGAACTGTTTCCCACAGAGTAGTCATGAAAAGGCTTCAGGCCACGAGCTTGGAGGCGCTGCCCAAGAGACACCTGGAGTCTGAGTCACTCTGGACCACTGGAATGTGAGGGACAAGCAGGTCTGTTCACAGGCCCACTGCTCAGGGAACCCGAGAGCTGGGAGCAGGGACAGATGGAGACACGGACAGACCCACACAGAAGGCGAGAGGAGGAGGGGGCTGGGACAGCACCCCCAGGCCTCCTTCAGAACACTGGGTCTGATCTCCTCATGGTCCCCAAGAGGTAACTGGGGGTGGAAGGTCATGTGTCCTTCTCAGGTGCCCTTGGAGGGCCAAGTGCTGAGTGGAGGACTTCCCCAGGCAGCCCTCCCCATGTATGAAGCAGGATTACCGTCCCCATTCACAGGCGAGGGGACAGCAGCCCGGAGATGCCAGCAGCTTGCCAACTGGCTGGGGCTGGACCGGGGCAGGGTGCCTTCTGCGTAGCCGGTGCCCAGCACAGAGCCTGGCGCACAGCTGGTGTCTGCGAAGTGAGCAAGTTGTCAGATTAAGGCAAAGGGAAACGGGGAGGCCGTGGGCCCAGGTGGCATGCCCGCCTGCTGGCCCGTGCTGGCCCGGGACACAGGCTCCATCCTCCAAGGGAAGAGAGGACCAAGTCTTCACACATCACCAAGACTCAGCGCCAAAGGGAAGAGTCAAGCCCCAGATGAGCCTCTGAGCAGTCTCGGTTTAGCAAGTGCCCCTGGGGGACCTGGGCACTCTCCCTGGCGAGGGGGACAGATCTGCCCCCGAGGGCGAGGGAGGGGAGGAGGCTGCCTGTGCTGAAGCCGTGCGGGTGCTTCTGACTGCGTGACTCCCACCCCAGAGCCCCCCCACCCTGGGGCCCAGGCGCAGTGTCTCTCTTCCCTTCTGCGCCTTGGCCCCACCCTGGGGCGGGGGGAGCCGCAGCCTGACCCCAGCCCCCACCCAACACGTGCCAAAGGGTGAGGGTCCCGGGAACCTGCAGGCACCAGAGCCAGGGGCCCTGGGAGGACCATAACCCGTCCATTTTATAGATCAAAACACCAAGGCCAAACGATCCTTCCTTCCTTTTTCTATGACACCCTACCTCGATCCAAAAAGGATTTCAAAATATATCCTTCACATGATTTTTTCATAATAAGAAAAGAAGTAGGGACCAAGGGGAAGTCCTGGCAGAAAAACTAGATTGAGGGGGAGGGATTGGACATGTGGCAAAGATCTAGGAAGGGGCAGGCAGCGGGGCGTCTGAGCTCTGTGCTGGGGAGAGCCGCTGTTCGGGGTGGCCCAGGGGAAGGGGGGTGTTTTGGGGATATAGAGGAAAACGAAAACCTCAGGGCCACCCCCAAACCTTTGTGCAAAAGGGAAAGTCCAGCCCGGAGGCTGAGTCACGCAGCGCCCCTTCCACGGGGACAGCGGGGACAGCGGTGCCAACACTGTGCCTCAGCCAGAGCCCGGAGCCCGGAGCCCAGAGCAGGGGAAGCGGCCTCAGGCATCTACTGGGGCTGCCCCACAGACCATCCACAGGGAAACTCCGCGCTGGCCTCCCACAAACAAGGACCTGCAAACTGCAGCTTTGGGTCTGCGGGCTAAGCCTGTCCCCTAAAGCTAGAGTCTGTTCCATTCCGCCCAGTAATGTGGATGACAAGTTCATCTTCCCAGGAGCAGAATGGGGACAGGACAAGATCGGCCACTCTCCCCCCACCCGGGACAGCTGCGCACCCGACGCTCCCTCCACTCCCTTTTCTCTCCCAGCACCCGGCTCGTCTTCCGTGAAACGGGGATTCCAGAACGCTGGCTGAAGTCTCACAAGGATGTGACCATTCGTGTCACAGCCCACCCCCTCTCTTCTCTCTGTGCGCCTCTCTCCTTACACTGAGACCCCAAATCCCCCTTCGGAAAAACAGTCTCAGATGCGTCTGTGGTTTGTGTTTTTCCCAGGCGCGTCCTTGAGCTTTGCCTGAATAAACCTCCATTGACTGAGACCTTTGCCCTCAGCCACCTATGTGGGTTGTCAGGTAGGATCTCGTGGGCTGTGAGTCTCCTGGGGAAGCCCAGCCTGGCCCCGGAGCCAGCACCATTTCCCCTACACCATGCCCTCCCGCGTGGGACCCGAGCCCCTTCCTCACCCCCGGAAGGGCACACAGGCTGCAGGAGTTCTGAGGAGGGACCTTCACTAGGGGCAGGTCAGGGAAGCCTGCCTGGAGGAGGAGTTTGGGCAGCGCCTTGAAGGAAGCGGGGAATTGGGGAGGCAGAGGTCAGAGAAGGGCATCTAAGAGCCAAGGCACAGAGGTGGGAAAACACTGCAAGTGTCCAGGACTCCGTCAGGGAACACATGGGATTAGAGCAGAGGGCTTCGGGGGAGGGTGGCACAGGCTGCTGGGAAAGGCCCACCCAAGAGTGCAATTGAGAGACCCTATCTTTGTGCCCTGCCAGGTGACCGGTCCTGGGCAGACAGATGCCCACCAAATTCCCATCGAATGAGCTCCAGGAGTTGCCGGCAGGGCTGGGCGCTGGGGGCAGCCCGGGACCCAGGCAAAGTGAGGCCCCCACAGATGGGCACGTCCCCATCCTGGCCCCACCCTCTCATGCAAGTCCTGTCTCCACTTCTTTCCCTGGAGGCTGCGCTCCCATCCCCACCCCGGACCCCCCACATCTGCCCCATCTCTCTTGACTGCACACCTTCAGCCTTGTGTCAAAAGCTCCTGCCTGGAATGTTCCATCCCTACAGCAGCACCTTCCCTGCATCACGGTGCCTCCCCCCCGCCCGCCCGCCGCGGCTCACCCACTCCTCTGCTCACTGCCCAGGTCCTCTCCTCCTCAATCATCCCGCCTCCTTCCTCCTCCCCTGGCGCCTGGAGGCCCTGCTCATCACACTTCACCCCGTCTGCTGGGGCCACCTGCAGCCACCTCCCCCACATACTGCAAGGCGGCTCTCGGCTCTCGGCCCCTGCTCACAAGCCTCCCCTCAAACTCCCAATGCCACCCTACCCATGCAGGTGTAAACCCAACACTCTTCCAAGATCGAGCTCCCCCAGGGGTTTCTGCCTCCGGCCCCCTCCTCCCTGCCTGTGCCAGAGTCACCGCTGCTCCTGTCTTGAGCCTTGGAAAGGAGGAATCTGAGCTGAGTCCTGACACCCTCCCAGGCTGAGCCACCTTGAGTAAGTCATTCCCCCTCTCTGATCCTGTCAGTTTGCTAGCACCTGCCTACCCCCCTGACAGCGGATGACGGGCATTCCAAACTACCAAAGGAAACACACATGTGCAAAGCAAAAACAGCTCAGACCATCCTTAAACATCTTTAACAGAAGCACTACAAACAAAACGAGGTGCAAGAATGACCCGAGCCCACTGGACAGACCCACGAATCTGAGCGGGACCAGCCATGGTACAGGCGGACCAGGGAAGACTGGACGGCTGTTGAAAGAGGGGAATCTATACGCACCGACGAGGGCCACTCCCGGGATACGGAAAGTGCCCAGGCATGCTCTGTGCATAAACCCTGCCCACCTGGTGGGTTTTTTAAAGGAAGATTGTCCAGGATGTAAACACATGGCAATATAGGGTAGAAAATCTCTGGGAGGACCCACGAGGGACGGTAGCACTGGTGCCCCTGGGTAGCAGAGGCCAGGGACTGCTGAGAGCAAGGCCTGCGTCCCCTCGGTACCCTTTTATTTCATCACGTGCCACGCAGCGACTGTCTTTAGAGAATTTAAACACACAGGAGGAATAGCAGCACCCTTTTCCCGGGTCCTGAGGAGAGCAGCTATCAGGGGACTGGGGGGTCCTTGGTGGGTTAACTGCAGACCCCTCCATAATGGGGACTTGATATCTGCTCTTTTGGAGTGGGCCATGTAGGGCCTGGGGTACAGATAAAATGCACACCGCGCCACATTTTGTTTTCCATCCATTCGTCGGTGGACATTTGGGTTGTCCTCACCTGCCATGAATTATGCTGCTATGAACGGCGTGTGCAAGTTTTGTTTGAATGGAATGGAATGTGGTGCAGTCACTGAAAGGAATGGAACATCGACACAAGCTACGACGTGGATGAACTTGAAAACGCCACACTGAAAGAGGACAGTCGCAGAAGACTCCGTACTGCACAGTTCCATCCACACGCAGTGTCCACAGCCGGTGAGTCTATGCAGACAGACTAGATTAGTGGTTGCCAGGGGCTGGGGGCCATGGAACGGGGGGTTACCCCTAACGAGTACGGGGTTTCTTTCTGGGGTGATGAAGATGTTCTGCAACTAGATAGCGGTGATGGCTGCACAACATTGTGAATGTATCAAATGTCACTACTGGTAAATTTTACACTCTGTATCTTACCAAAGTAGAAAATACATATATACACATGCTACAGAATTCAAGCTCCAGACAGTGGGTTTGCTTGTGCTCAAGCCCTTATTGTGGGTTCTTTTGAATTTGCGATTTTGGGAACTTTCTCCTGGTCATGCCAGTGACAGACACCTGGGAGCACAGAGCCCCCTCTGACTCCTCACGGGGGAGTCGCGCTCCATTATGCCAGAACGCCAGGGAAGTCCACCCTTTCCACGCGGGCAGGCGGGCGGCCTCCCAGGGCTGAGCCATTTCTCTGGCACCTGCAGGCCTGAGTCCTGCCGATCACGTGTTGAAATGAGCTCCAGCAGCGGCAGAGGGCAGGTCCTCAGGGAAGCAGATGGATGAACTGGCTCGCTGGACGGGTGTGACCCAGGGGAAAACAAAACCACCTGATACATTGTTTGTGTTGATCAAAAGCATGAAACTTCAGGGCCATGAATATAAAGCCAAAGAATATTATTCGGCTATTTGGTCACCGACCCTACAGGGCAGGGGCAGGAAGGACGGACAGCTTCACATGCGCACGGACAGAACATGGAAACACGCGAGAAGAGGCAGGCTTTCATGGAAGCTCACCTACTGGGCACGCCGCCCCGGAGCCTTCCCTGCACACGCCGCCCACCGCCCGCTGGCGTCCTGAGGCTGCCCTGCTGGCCGCACCTCTGTCCTTCCTGACCCTGGACACTCACTTTGGCTCCTGCGTCATGGTCCCTCTTTCCAAATTTCTGCCCCGACTCCGTAGATCCCTTTTCTAGAGGCTTCTCTCTGCTGTCCACAAACAGGCTCAGCTCACGCCACTCCCAAATGCAGTCCCCACACCTGCTCCCACTCCAGCAACCCCACCCTCTTGCCCCCCTCGGGATTTCCAGGGGCAGCACGTGGCGCTGGGCTCCTGAGCGCCTTCAGCTGGACCCATCGCGGCGCCACTCTGGAGGTGCCCATGGCGTCCTGCCCGGCACACAGCGGGTGCTCGGTCACTGCGCGTGAGAGTGAGAGTGGCAGTCAACAGCAGAGCCCTCTGATGCGCCCTATTCCATCTGCATTTGCTGCTGCCGCCCACGCCCTGCCCTCCGGCGACCGGCCCGGCCTCGTGAGTCCATGCTCTCCTTCCCGACCTTCCCCACCTCTGGCCACTTCTCCGCAGCCCCCAGGTCCCCCCTTTGAGCAGATTACATGAGATACAGTTATGTTGAAAGGATGGGGAGGACCACAGACCCAAAAGTGCCTTATAAACTGTAACACCCTGTGCACTCGGGTTAGTAGTGATGAAGGCTGCCTAGGTTCCAACTCAGGCTCCAACACTTGGCTGGTGACCTTGGTAATCTCTGATCTCTGAGGCTGATCTCTGCCTCAGTTTGCTCAAATGGGAATAATGACATGACCTACTCCCTGGGGCGGTGACAAGGATGAGAGTTAACATCAGCAAGTGTTTGGAAGAGCACCTGGCATCCGCAGGCACACGGTCAACAGTTACTGCTATGTCATTGTTTTAATTACACAGCACGTGCTGTATGCTTCTCATGTGAGCCCCTCCCCCCACGGAAGCCATGAGGAGGAAGTGAGCCTCGGCGAATGTTTGTGGCCTGAATGCTTGACCCTTGGCCTGGGTGCGTCATTTTCAGAGGAGGCGGCAAAAGGGCTGCTTCTCTCATGTCCGCATTCCCCCCATGCCTGACCTGGGACGGCAGGTCAGCTTGCCGGGCACCAGCAGGCACTGGCGTGACAGGCCTGCCCAGCCTCCCCTCCCACAGGTGGGTGGTACCAGGCTTTGCTGATCCCACACTTGGGCAACATCTTTGCCTCAGAGACCGTGGGCCTGCACTGACTCGCCCACCTGGAGGCAGGTACCCCAGGCTACATCGAGCATGGCAGGACCTGGCCCCAGCTGCAGGGGCCAATCAGAGGCTCTGGGAGGGAACTGACCGCATCAGGCACAGCCCAGGACCACCTGACCCCATAGGTGTGGCGGTGTCAGAGGTGGGCCGAGGCATGCAGTGCAGGGAACGGCCACGGGCGGTTCAGAGGAAGGGTGGCACTCAGGGGCTGGATGTTCAAAGAAAAAGTAATATTCAAGCTGGGCCTCTGAGGCCAAGGGAGAGTTTAGCAGGCAGCGAAGGGGCGACGGGCACGGAGGGAAGAGCAAGAGCGAAGGCTCCGGCAGGGAGGGGAAGGGAAGGGAGAACCCAGCGGCAGGAGAGTAGGGGCCAGGGCGGGAGGCAGAAGGCCCGGGGGCTTGGCTGCGTCTCGGTGCACTTTGTGCTTCAGGAATTGGGTGTCGCGATTTGGGGTGGGTTGTCTGAGACCTCCCGGAGAGAGAGCGGGCAGCACAGACTCAGGGCTGAGGGACCCAGTGAACATCAGGTGGGAACACAATCCCCAGAATGATGGGGCTGGTGACAAGTCTTGCAGGAAGCACCCAGAAACATGGCGCACCCCACCAGCAGCGACTTCCTGGGGCAGCCACCCTGTAACCAGTGGCCGTACAAAGGCTGGCTCATTTCTGGGGTGGCGGGTGGCGGCAGGAAGGGCAGGAGCCTGCAAGTGAAGACGCGGGAGGTCAGACTTGCTGGGGGGTGTGACCTCAGCAAGACTCCCGCCCTCTCTGTACTGATCTTGACCTGGCCGTGTGCAGGACAGTGGTGGGCGCACTGGCGTGAAAGTGGGAAGCACCCGGCCACCGGATCCTTATCATACCGCCCGGCTTCCTGGGCTTCTCATTCGTGGAAATAGATAATTCTATTAAACCCGCTAAATCCAAAGCAGAGACAACCAAAGGTACCGGGCCACCCTGGGGCAGTGTTGCACAGAAGCACATCCAAAAGGAACCGGTGTTTGCTTCCAAAGAGCACTGGACTCCCCGCACCCCCGCAGGCCCCTGGAGCAGGTGGAGAAAGGCCAACTACGGGACAAGCAGCAGGCGACCAGGTTGCTCAGAGTCCCCGGGTCCCTCCCACAGGCCCCACACTCACATCCTCCCCGTGTCTCAAACTGTCCCCTGCAGGGGAAGCGGCTGCGAGGGGTGTGGGGATTTCTGGGTGCTGGAAACGCTCCAGAGCTGGATCTGATTACACGGGTGTTTCCCTGCAAAAAAGTCACCCTGCTGTGTGTGCATTCACAACCAGCACACTTGACCCTGGAAATGTCATACAATTTTTTTAAGTTTTTAAAAAAAGCCTCTCTCCTGGAGCCACATGGCTCTAGCTTGTCCCCCCCAAACCCCCTCCTCCGCCTCCTGGACTCCACCTCCTGGCCTCGAGTCCCACCTGCACCAATTGCTTACCAGGTCACTGGGCATCAAATGCCTCAGTTTCCTCCACCTGTAAACGGGGATGTGACAGGACTTCCCTCACAGGGTTATCGTTGGGACTGAACAGGATGACGTTTGTAAAGCACTCAGCAGGATTGCTGATGTATGCTACTTACCATTTAATCTTTTTAAATTCCTGCCACAATTTGGAGGTTCTGAGCGCCTGCTCTGGCCAGACTCGGGGAGTTTTAGGAGCTCTGGAAAAGCTCCTCATCCACCCTGGGAGACAGGCGCCAGAACCAGTCTGACCGGTGCGCGGTGCTCGGTGCTCGGGGGGTCAGCCAGGGCCCTCAGCGCCTGCCCCTCTGCTCTAGCTGGCATTAGAGGGGGTGTGGGCTGTGCAATGGCCCTGCTGGGGGAAGCAGGGCAGCGCTGGCCCTGGCTGCAGCTGCTACCCAACCTCCACGCCCCAGGCTTCCTGAGGGCAGGTCTGCGAAGGCGGGTGCTTGGTGCCACCCGGGGAGAGGGCCCACAGCCGACGTGTGCGTGCCAATCTCCAGGAGGCCCTTGGGACTGTGTGTGGCGTGGCCATTTCATGGACAGCAAAGGCACAAGGATGAGGGGCTAAGGTCGGGTCGGGAAGGGCTTCTCCAGACTCTGTGGCTGGGGTGGAGGGTACTGTGGGGCCAGACAACAAGGGCAGTGCTGGGCGCTGGGGAGGCTCAGAGGGGTGGTAGTGGCACCGCCACAGGGCTGGGTGAGCCCCAGAGACACTAGGCACTGGTGTCAACTTAATAAGGTAAGGATAAGGAGTGAAGGACAGGGCCAGGTATCCCCAGGAGACCCCAGATCATCCACCAGTTAACAGGTGGGGAAACTGAGGCACAGAGCGGCACTGCTCAGCCAAGGTCACACGGAGACTCCCAGTTCTCCTTCCCTCTCTCATTGCTCCATCCCCAGGGGTGGAAGGACCCCATCTCCCCAGTGCCCTGCCCACTGCGCGGCTTTGCCTTGAAGCCCCGAGGCCAGGGCCAGGTGGCTGGGCCAGCATTGGAGCAAGCTCACAGACTGAACTAGGGCTCTGTGACATTGAAAACAGAGGCAGTGAAAATCCCAGGGCCCTACCTGGCTCACCTTGGCAGGTCGGGGTGGGTTCGGTTGGTGCCATCCTGTACCCTCATGGGAGGTGACACCACAGAAGCCTGCACAGGTCTCACAGCCTGAGTCACAGCCCCACCTCCCTCACTCCAAATCTGAGCATCCAGACCCTTCCCCCACATCCGAGTCCGAAATGTCCTAACCCCTTTGAACCTCTGCCGGTCTCCTCCTGCCCAGCCCAGGTCTGCAGGCAGCCAGCTCCAGGCCTCTGCCAAGTCTGACAACAGCCCCTCCTGCCCAGGGCACCCCAGATGCCAGAACACTGGCCAGCTAGGCCATGAAGCCAGGAGAGCTGCTTCTTCAGGTCAGAGGTTTGCCCTGTGGTGGGGTGGAGGTGAGCAGCTGTTGTCAGCCCAGCAGTGGGTGTGGAGAAGGGTGCTCAGGAGAACTTTGGTCTCACCTGGCCCGGGAGCACTGCTCACGGCCGTGCTGGATTCTGGGCACACAGCTGAGACCGGCCTTCCTTTCCACCTGCCCCCCACGCTCCTCCCATGGGGACCTGGAGTCCGCAAGCCCCTTCACGGAACTTGCACTTGGACGAGAGCACACCCAGGGAGCCTGCGCTCGGCCCTCCTCACGGGAAGAGGAAAAGCTCCCTGACTCAGAAGAAGAGGAAGGTGCTCTGTTTGGGGTCCGGGGTGGCCAGGCCCAGTGCCATGCAGGACAGAAGTCACTCCAGAGCTTTGTCTCCAGGCTCTCCTGGGTGCCCATGGTGGGTCAGGGAAGGCTGGGGGGCTCTGTGGACAGACTACCCTGGGAACCTGGGCTGCCAAGGGGCAAAGGGCCCAGAGAGTGGGAGGTGCCAGGCCTCCCACAGGCCGGGGTGCTAGTCAAGCCACCGCATGGCCTGGTGGCCACGGGGCATGGAGAGGGCACCTGAGGAGTGTGCACAGGAACCGGGGCCTTTTCACTCCCAAGCCCAGGAGTGCTGTCACCTGGCCAGGCCAGATACCTGAGAGATGCCCTTGATGCCTTTCCTGCCCCCACCCAGCTGGTGGCCGTGTCCCACCAGCTCTCCCTTCTCCAGCCCAGACGCTGTCCCCTCGCCCAGGTCTGCTGGTGCCGCAGCTGTTCCACTGGCCTGCCATGGCCCCCCTTTCCCAGTGAGTTATCTGGGGCACAGCCTCCGTGGGGACAGCCTTTGTCTTCGTTCTTCCTCCAAGGGCTTTGCAGAGGCGGGTGCCCTTCGCGTGGCTTCTGTTTGCTCCCCACATCCCTGGCCCTCAGTGGTGCTTTTAGGAACTAAAACCCATCTGAGAGAATAAACTCCTTCCATGGGAGGACAGCTGGGCTCCGGGGGCTCCCGGATGAGGTGTGGCGGCCACACTGTCTCCTAACCGCCCCGTGCTCTTCAGTGAGCCTGGGCCCTGCTCCGCAGGCTCCGAGTCTCACACAGCAGGCAGTAGGCGAGCCACCCTGCCACTCCTGCCCTGACTGCCTCTCTGGGTGACAGGGCGTGCCACCCCACTTGGGGCTATTTCCAGATGCAGAGCCTGTTACTGAATTGGCATTTGTCCCTGAGGCCACATCAGAAGAAGGACAAGTGGTTTGAGGAAGGAAAGGGGTGTTATTAATTTGCCGGCAGATGAGGAGGTTGGCAGACTCCCATCTCAAAGTACCAACGACCTACCTCTGAGCAGAAGTACAGAGCTTTTAAAGCTTCTGATTAATCCCACAATCCCATCTTCGGCTAAGACGGTCTGTGACCTCTGCCCAGACAATTCCCTTGAGCCAGCTCCTGTGGCACAAAGAACAAAAGACATTCCCTTGCCCCTCCCGGTCCCTGAGGCAGGGATGCAGGTCAGACTTCTCCAAAACGAGTGGGGGATGTTTTAAAGAGACATGAAACATTTTTGCCATTTTTTTCCAAGCCATTTCTTCTGTTACGTATCCCTCCCCCCCCCCCGTCAATATTACCCGTCCATACCTATGGGGGAGGGGCGACTACTCTGTTACGAGACCAGCCAGAAATTCTGTCCCGGTGGTCTCGAATGAAGGCCACTTTGGGGGCAGCTCTTCATGGCCTGGCGTATGGGATGCCCTGGTAGCCCACACCTGTGCCTGCCCTCTGGCTGAGCCTGCACGTTTGTTCCCAGGTGCTATCTTTTCTGCCAGGAAGCGGGCCAGCTGTGCCCCTCAGAAAGACAGGGCAGCAGGCCGGGCTCCCCGTTGGCTTTCACTGAGCTTGCTGCAACGGCCCCCACCCCTTTCCACTGTTTTCTTAAGGGGAGGGTGTGTTCTGTAGGGAGCAAGGCTCTCGCCCCCCGAATGTTGGCTGAAAAATCACTGACATGAGGCAGATTGATTAATAGGAGGAAAAAGACACAAACTTATTTAACAGGTATGCACAGGCACGCCCAGAAGGAAGATTTAACTCCCCGCCTTGGTTCAGAAGCTTCTCTGCCTTTCTGATAAAATGGGTTATGGGAGGGGGAAAGAAGAGTTCTGCTGAGGGGCAGCGAAGCATTGCTGG
>RJWJ010026554.1:0-22909 GCA_004363605.1 Indri indri | reverse complement strand
GGGTGCGTCTGTGCTCCAAAAAAATTTATGGAATTTCGTATAATTTTTCACATGTCATATTACCCTTCTTTTAATATCTTCAGCCATTTAAAACTGTACAGAAACATTATTAGTTTGCAAGACAGACAAAAACAGGCAGCAAGTTGAATTTGGCCAGTGGGCTATAATATGCCAACCCCAAATCGAAGGTCGTGTAAGGTCTTCCATGACATCTCAAATTAAGGCCTTTATTCCACAGGCAGTAAGGAAGCATTGCTGGGCCTTAGGAAGGGGTGTGAGCCGGTGCTCATGTGTCCAGTAAAAGCCACAGTATGATGGGTGCTCCACCGTATTTCTGGTTCCCCCCTCCTCCTCCTGCAGTCAGAAGCCCACATTTCCCAGCTTTCCTGCAGTGGTAGGACCAAGTGACCAGTTCTGGCCAATGTGTGGC
Source organism: Indri indri (assembly GCA_004363605.1). Taxonomy (NCBI): domain Eukaryota; kingdom Metazoa; phylum Chordata; class Mammalia; order Primates; family Indriidae; genus Indri; species Indri indri. Next base: position 22,479 of record RJWJ010026554.1, on the reverse strand, counting down.
AAGTACAAGGATAGTGTAGTCACCTGGAGGGAGGAGCACTGAGAGCCAAGCCCTCCTCCCCTGCTGCAGACTATGGAGGAGTTGCCATGACAGTGTACAGCCTGGGTCTCTGAGCTGCCTGTCACATGCAGGATGGCATCTCTGGAGGGTTTTCCAGAGCCTAAGGGGACTTGGAGTGATCAAGAACAAAACTTAGGATGAGTTAAGCTCGGGGAATGGATATTATCATGGCATAACCCAGCCTGTCCAGTTTAATTCAACATTTTCTGCAAACATAAACCAAAGAATAGCACTAAGATCCAGTGAACAAAAACATTTAGTGATACCTAGTTTATCATATCCCTTTACCTTAACAACTCACTTAGGGAACAAATGTCCAGCTTTCTGGACAATGCAGCAAGAGATCAGAATCGTCTCCAAGTTCTCTCTTCGGAAACTCTAAATCATCTCTTCCAGTAATAAACTTGATGACAATACATCTCAGAATGGCCAGGAGGAAGGGTTTTGAGCTAGCAGCACCAAAGAACCTCAGGTACTCACAATCTGATCTGTCACAACGTCTGCCGCCCACAAACTTACATTTTTCCTTCTTAAAGTAATCATGATGATGGCAACAATAACACAGCAAAGCAAACATTTATTGCCTCTTATTTCAAGACAGATACAGTTTCCCAAAGTAGAAACCTGGGTGAGAGGTGGGAAAGGACTTTCCTTTTAAGAAAATCCGTAGAGCCAGAAGTTTCAGCCCTTGCCCTGAGCTTCCTGCTCACTCAGCAGATTGAAATGCTTAGATGACCAGCACTTGGCGGCCTGGATTTACTGGACCATGGGAAAACTCCAATTCCCATCCGATCAAATAATAAAGTAAATCTCACACTGTTCGCAGGAGGGTGTGCCCGCTGTGCAATGTTTGTAAATGAATATTTAATATTTTCAAATGAATGTTTATTTTCAGTGTCCCCTGCTGGCTATAGAAGGGCACAAACAGTCCACAACGCAAGCGACCTGCTCTATCAGGACCGTGCGGCCTTTTCCTAAACCATGAGTAAAAAGGAAGCTGAGAGACCGACTAATCCTCCTAACACTGTCATTTAATTCCACTTTCAAAACCACTGCCACTACCCCAAGGCAAACAGAAGTCACCTACCAAGGCCACACAGCAGGCCAAAAGGGGTTACGAGATTCCATTTCAGCAGTTGTCTCCTAGAATCTCAAGCCATTGAGTGACTCCAACCTTCACTGCAACTCACCTTCTGGTAGACATTTCCATAGTGGGGAAACGTCTTGCTCTGAAGGAGGTGTGCAGAGGCCACATCCAGGGCTCCCTCTTCCTCTAGAGCAAACCTCTCACAGAAAGAACCTCAAAAGACAGCTCTATGGTAAGAACTGAAGAAGGAACAGAGCTCCATTTGTTAACAGATTGAAGAGAAAGAGCACAGTGGGCAATTGACCTTTGGTATCAAATAAAATACGGTTGACCATTAATCTCCATGCAATATGGAGGAATACAAAAAAATGACCTCTATCCCAGTTACCTGGGAAGAATGTGAGTAGGTTCTCTAACACAGCACTCGACTTCCTAAATAAACAGTGTGAAAGTAGCATGACTGCTCACTCACCCATGCACACACAGAAACACAAAATTCCTCTCATCTGGGGACTGAGACCTCACCACGGAGATGCTTCTCCTGTTATGTGTCAAGAACCATACTTTCTCTTAACTGCTTCTTCACAGAGTCAAATTCTTCCAGCACACTGACTGTCCCCAAGGTCTGTCACAGCCCCTAGGCTCTGTGGAGGCAGCGCCACCAAGCCCAACAGATATGAGGACCAGGAACACGAGGAGAGAGATTCTAGACAGATGTCACTACAGTCTGCCTGGTCCTGTGGGGGCCAAAGCCACCTAGAGAGGGGGCAGCCCCACAAAACTGGAGATCTTAGTACGTAAGGTTTTAAAGCTCTACAGGAATTAGGAATATCTTTACATCACCAAAAGGAAAAAAAATTAATCATGCAGAAGCTAAGGAAGATTAGTGAGTTGTTCTTAAAGAAACAATTACTTGGCTTCCAAATTGCTACATGACCCACAGTTCTGCTCTGGCCACAGCCCCGTCTGTTTGTACGCGCCACCTCCTCTCTCCCCCTCTTCCACTACCGCCCTTACCTTGCTCCCCAAGCAACCGGCAGATGGAACCACAGAATCATCTTTTGAGACAGCCTAAGGCTCCTGCCTAATGAGGGAGATTTCTATCTCACAATCCAGCCACTCGTCAATCACGGTCATCACCATGGTCCTCTTCATCTAAAAGCAGCCCCAGTGACAAGCTCATAGCCCATGAGGTACAGCATAGGTGCTCGACAAAGCACAGCCTTTACCTAACCAGTCGTCCAGCCTCTGAACCCCCCACACATGTCAATTACCCCAAGAAGCCTTCTCCACTGTACCAGCTAAAATGAATTTCCAGAGTCCTTGGGGTTCAGTGCGCTGATCTGACCTTTAGAGCCGATGCACGCATATATGTGCGCGTGTCTGCGCAAGTGTGGGTGGAGGGGAGGTGGTATCTCATTCCATCTGTGAGACTACCAGTCCCTGCAAGGTCAAGGCCATATCCTTTACATTTTTTTAAACTCCTGCAATGCCTGGGCACAAGGCTGCAAAAATACTAAATGCTTGATCAACATCTGTAGAATGAAGGGATGGATGCATAAATGGATGCCCGGACCTTAAGCCTGCTCTCAGGGAAAGAAGGTTGGACAGACACACTCTGCTGTTGCCGTGGGAGTCCCCACACTGAAACAACGGTCAAGCAACAAGAGTCTGCATCCTGGCTTCTTCACAAACGAGTTGCATGAATTTAATCAAAACATGTTACTACTCTGTACCTTAGCTTCCCTATCTCTAAAACAGAGATACCAGCCACTTCATGGGGTCATTATAAGAATCAAATGGGATAATGCATTTGTACACACTTTTAAAAGTCTGCTCAACTTACCTAACAAACATTAGGCAAAGAGAGAACAGAGCAGGACAAAAGCTGGTACATAGTAGGGCATCACACACAGGGAAAGTTCACTAGAGAAGAGTAACCAAGAACAGGTGAATCACTGGGGAAAATCACCTCGCTGCAAACCCAAAGCCTGGTTCCTAGTATCTATATGACCTCATAAAGGCCATTTGACCTCTCTTTGTCTCAGTTTCCCCACCTATAAAATGGGGATTGCTTTTCTTTTAAGGGATCTTAATAATAATGCTGTGAGCCCCGTGTGAGTTAATACATGTGAAGTGTCTAAAATGGTGCTTGACACATAGTATTGATCAATGCTAGTCAGCATTTACCATCATTTTTTATATCACACACACATAGTAGGCATTCCAGAATTGTTTCTAGAAATGATTCCCAAACATTGTTATGTTAATTAATCCCATCCTTTTCTCCACGTGCAGACAGTGCTATCCAGAACAAGGTAACCAACATATTTCATCATCCTGCTTCAAACAAGTCTCCCTGTTGGGAGAGTGGGAAGCACCCTGACATGGGATACTACCAAAGAGAGCCGCATTTCAAACCAAAACATCCACAACGACAAGGTTTTGGCCCCTGGGCCAAAATGGAACAATGTATCTGTACTTAATGAGATGGTGGGTGAAGGGACCTAATAGTACCCAGGCAGATGTAAGTAACAAAATTTCCCAACCTTGTAAAATTTTATTTGGCTAAAGAACACAAGGTTAGCCTAATTACAGTTCCCACCTTAACACTGCTCTCCTTGTTGAAATGCATCAAGAGATACTCAAGGCAGATTTTTAAAGGCAAACATTCCTGCATGTCCCTAAGGGACTAACCCAGGCTGGGCTGAGCCAAGAGGCATTCTGTGTTACAGTGATGTCTCATCCTGAATGACAGCCAAGCTACCTCTCAGTCCCAAGCTGGGTGTGCTGGCAGCAGGGGCACGGAAGGATGCGAGCGATTTCTGACCAAGCGCCCAGTGTCCCTGCGCTCCCAGCAGCACCTGGGCTTTCCTTGGAGGCTTCATCCAAGCTACAGACCCGGCTTGGCTCTACTGAAGAGTGAAGGGGCAGCTCTGACTGCAGACCTGAGCCTGGAATTCCCAGCGACAATACCCTCTGCTAATAGCTTGCAACCAGAAGGAACCTGGTTCCAAAAAAGCAAGGGCTAAACATAGGAAAGAGTGATATCAAAGCTGGAAGAAAAGAAACTCCACGCTGAGTGGTTACCAGTGCTCACCACCTCTCAGGGCCTCCTAGTTCCTGAGAGTTACGCTTGCAGGGACTAAGCACTTCCCTTCGCCTTCCACAAAGTGCCTTTCCAAGACCCACTAGAGGACCCTCTTGCCTAGAAACTGATTCTGTCAGGCTTTAATCTAGGGTAGGGGTTTCTGGAAAACAAGATGTGGCCTAGGGCCAGGCTAGGACTCCATGCCTTAAACTGTTCGACGTGCATCCCTGACTCTGAAAATCAGCCTCCCTGCAGAGAGATGACTGACCGCCACCCCACTAGGGACAGCCAGCCAATGCTGGCAGGATGCACCCCTGCAGGGAGCTCTCCCAAGCTCATTCTCCTCCTCCCACCCTCCACCCTCTTCAGGGAGAGAAAGCTCCCTCCCCAGCCCAAGGAGCCCTTCTCTGAAGGAGGCCTGCAGGGCAGCTGCACATGCTGTTCTGCAGAGGTACCAGATCCCTGCCACGGCAAAGTTTCCCAAGTGAAATTTGCAGTTTCTCAGTCAGATAAAAAGCCAATTCACCCACCCACCTGATCCTTCATGGGTCAAAGGAGAAGAGGGATAAGTAAGGGTTTTGTTTTTTAAATAAAAGGTAAAAATACTCTGACTACTTCTGCAGCTAGAATACAGCTACGCCCACGCCCCAAGCAAGTGCCTTGAATGTCCTGATATTAAGCCCAGGAAGGGGCACTTGCAAAGCCTCAAGGTGTGAGTTTATGTTGGGGCAGGGGTGCGATCCAGTCTCCTTTGGACACCAGGTATCCTAGAAGATGGGCCCTCAGAGAGATTCCTCAGTAAGAGGTCCCAGGCTGCCAGCCCTAAGGAGCTGACAGAGAAAGTAGCCCCCTCCCCCCGCCCCGCCCCATGTCGGTTAGGGGTCAGGAGAGCACAGCTGTGCCCCCGGCCCCGCACAAGACCGTGCAACAGCAAAGGGATCTTTCTTTCTAAAGTTCCCTCCATGTGCACCTCCCCTCGTGCCCCTCAAAGTTGGAGAACCGTTTCAGCCACAGTTTGCTTCTCTCCACTACCCCCCAACTTCCACGAAACCCCTGCCCCCCAAGAGGATGCCGACAGAAAATACTGCAGTGGTGCAGAAGCTGGGGGAGCCAGGGAGAGTACCCCAACTTTGTACAGTGTGTAGCCAACGTCCTAACCCCTCGATGCCCGTCTGCTGGGACGGCCTCTCTGAAGGAGACCTCTTAAGGGTGCTGGGGGAGCACAGGGCTGAAGAAAGAGCGAAGAGAAAGGCGCCTTAGCCCTCCTCTACTTACCAGGAGAGCTTGAATCCTTTCATTAGTACAGTCACGATAATCCACTGACCGTGTCCTTAGCATCCCCGTTACAGCTCCGGAGGTCCCAGGACATATTGGAAAAGATGACGAAGTCCCAAAAGAACAGAATCCCATGTAATGTGACTTGAACACAGAAAGAGAAAGACAGAGACAGAGAAAGAGCCAGAAGAACTGCTGCTGCTGTCCCTTCGTCCCCCTCTCCCAGCTGAAAGCTGGGCTCGAAGGCAAAGGACAGATTCTGCAAGCCCAGCCCGGGGCTGGAGCTGCCTGCCTGGGCTGTGGCTGCCGCTGCCAGTTTCTGCTGAGGATGGGTAATGCTGGCAAGGCTGCGCGAAACAAGCCCTGGAGTTGCCGTCAACAGGCAGGCTGGCCGGCCACCCACCCACCCTCACCTCATACCGACTCCCAGCCGCCTTGGGGAAGGAAGCCAAGCAGAGCCCGGGAGAAGAACCACACAAATCGAGCAGAACCTGCACCTCTCTTCCCCCAGGCGGCAGCTCCCGCAGCTCCATATAATCTCCTAATCAATGCAGTACCCAAGCAAAGCACTGCCAGCCACTTCCGCCCATTTAAAGACACAGCACATGTTTTGTCCCAGGACAGGACAGAATGTCAGAGACAGGGTGAGTGAGGAACGTGCTGCCTGGAATGAAGAGAAGAGGGGCGGAAATATCTGAAGGTGAGCACTTCCACAGGCATCCACCGAAGGGTTAAAACACCCCACCCCTGGGGGGAAGGGGAGCCTGGAGCCCTCGTCCTCAGCAAACTTTGGGAACCCTAAACTGAGCCACTGACCTCAGAGGCCCCATGGTGAGTGCCTCAGAGGCCCCATGGCGAGTGCCTCGGTGTCCCAAGGCAGGCTGGGCAAGACCACCTTAAACAGACTCCTCCCCAGTGAGGCAGGGCAGCCGGCAAGGCTGGCAAGCTGGGCTGCTGGGGCAGTTCGCTGCCTGCCTGCAGCACACAGAACACCCAGTTCTCTTCCCCCACTGGGGAAACTGCCTCCACTTCTGGAGCGTGTGGTGAGGCAGCAACGTCAGGTGGTAGGGCAATGCATTTGGTCGCCTGGGGCCAGAGATCCTTTTAAGGTGGCCACAAAGGCCTCGTTTAGGATTTAAGCAACCCTTTATCACCAATGCTGGGCTCCAACGAGATTCAGACCAGGTGGCACAGCACCGTGGTAAGGAAGGACTGAGATTCTCAACTTGAACTGGAACATACAATTCACTGGAAAGGGAGAAGTAGCTCCTCCTAAATCAAATCTTCCAGGCTGGGGCCCAGGAATTCCAGCACCAAAAATTGTGTGTGCGGGCTGTGTGATTCCTTTCTGTCCTTCCCTACATCGCTGTCGGGGTCAGTAATGCGGATGGGTGATAACGAACAAAGAGGAGATGAATCATGAAATAGCAACCTTCAACTGAACCATAATAACAAGCCCTTACCCTGAAACTTGCCCCAAAACAGCCTAACCATAGTAAGCCTTCACCCTGAAATTTGCCCCAAACGATATACAGACATCCATGCGCTGTATGCACTTCATCTACACTTGACCTTGTAAAGTGATACTGTCTAGAAAATCTGGACTGCAGATGTTTATTTGTTAACGGTCACCAAGCTTGTGATTCCTTATTACCTGCCTTGCTCTTTTTAAAGAGTAAGCTCCATGAAGGTAGCGACGGGGTATCTTGTTTAGCCCTACATTCCCACTGACTAGGAGGGCTTGCATATAGTAGGGGTACTACTATCAGCAAGTAATTAATTGAAGTGACTTTATGCAAACTGATCTAAAACACTGCAGTCTCCCTCCGGTGTCCAGATGGTCCCGAAGAAACACACTTTAAGGAATACTGAGCTTTCAGAGATGGACTTCCAAAGCAGCACTGGGCTATGTACAGAATTTCCCTCCATCTACAGCCCCATGCCAGACAACACTCAAATGCTTCCTGGACCTCTGAACATATCTGTGGTTATGTTTTTAAAGCTCCTGGAGGCTGTACCCAGGCCATACTTTCAGCATGGGTACTGAAGGGATGCAACGGATTCCAGAAGTACATAGAGTTGTCCTTTATGACCTAGATCAGGGGTCCCCAACCTATGGTGAGTTGTATAATTACTTCACTACATATTACAATGTAATTATTACAGAAATAAAGTGCACAATAAATGTAATGAACTTGAGTCATCCTGAAACCATCTCCCCCAGCCGCCAGTCCATTGAAATATTGTCTTCCATGAAAACGGTCCCTGGTGCCAAAAAGGTTGGGGACAGCTGACCTAGATAACTCACTCAGAGAAACGCCTAGGTTCTGCGATCCAGCCCTCAGGCAAATGTCCACTTATAGTACTCCACATACATGTGAATGCTGTTTTCTCATCCTCAACCACCAACGGATCACAGGTAACACACAGAACCTGGATCAAAGGTTTCCAAGTATTACATTAAAAGACATCATTGTAACTTAAAATTTGTTGGCTTTTACTCTGGAGCTGTTTTTTTTTTTTTTAAACTCCAAAGCAAACAAACAGAAACTCCTCCCTCAGCCAGGTGTGGTGGCTCACGCCTATAATCCTGGCACTCTGGGAGGCCAAGGCGGGAGGGTCGTTTGAGCTCAGGAGTTGGTGACCAGCCTGAGCAAGAGCGAGACCCCGTCTCTACTAAAAACAGAAAGAAATTGGCCAAACAACTAAAAATAGAAAAAAATTAGCCAGGCATGGTGGCACATGCCTGTAGTCCCAGCTACTCGGGAGGCTGAGGCAGAAGGATTGCTTGAGCCCAGGAGTTTGAGGTTGCTGTAAGCTAGGCTGATGCCATGGCACTCTAGCCCGGGTGACAGAGCGAGACTCTGTCTCAAAAAAAAAAAAAAAAAAACCCTCCCTCCTTCTCAACTATTAATAAGAATGTATTGAGGGCTTATTATGTCACACATCGTGCTAAGCATTTTACTTGCATTAGCTCACTGAATCTTCACATCCGTATTATAAGGAAGTAATGATCATGATTTTTCGGATAATGCTGCGAAGGCAGAGTGCGGCGTCTTGATTTGCCTAATGCCAAACAGCTAGCAAAGCTGCAAGTTTGGGATTTGAATGCAGGCGTGTCGAGCTCCAAAACCCATTCTCTTAATCACTACGTGTGTTTATAAAAAAAAAAATCACCTTCTCTATCAGACAAGCTGATTTATAAAAGCTCACATGCTCCTAGGAGAAAAAGAATCCAGGAAATAGGTAAAAAAGCGACTACATCAAGCCAGCCTCTTCTATCACTGGTGAGTTGGCTGGCCTGCGTGTCTGCGTGTGATGCGAGGAACACACAAAGGGAAGGAAGAAAAGGAGAGCCCAGTGAGCGGGGTGACAGTCATCTGCCTCGAATTCCCCTTGGCTCTTTCCTGTTTCTGAAAAGAAGACTTCTCACAAAGCTCTGGAAACAAAATCCACATTTGGAGAAATGTTCCTCATTGAACGTGTTTTCCTTCTTTTATCTTCTCACGGAGAGCAGTCCGTTTGTATGGTTTGAAAAGTTCCCTGACCAGCAAATTGTGAGCACTGACATAAGCTCCAGGAATGAACATGCAGAGTCTCCCACTTCTGCCTGACTCTTTGCAAACCGGCTGCTCCTTTATATCCGTATTACAGGAAGGATGAGAATTGTTTAGAAAAAACTAGATTCCAAAAGCTTCCATGTCTGGCAATATGGCATATATACTGGATAAAATAGAAAGAAAAAAAAAGAAACTCTTTAAAGTGCTTGACGAGCTCTCAGAAAAGTAAGAAATAATAAGAGGTTAAAAACTTAGTGATGGCAGAAAGCAGTGAAACTGGGCTTGGGTGGCCTCACAGAGCATGCAGGAGGTAACTCCAAAGCCCACTGGTGGTGAGAGGTTTAACAGGAGACCTCCTCATGAAGCAGGCCCTGGTGGAAAACCACTGTAATGAACTTGAAAAAAATTCATAAACACTGCCCAGTAACTAAAAGGACAATTGCCCATCCTAAACCTTGACATTAAACAAAGGAGGAAAAACAATCTCCCCTGACCAACCATAATCACAAACTGACCTCGTACCAATTGTAGCCTGAGAATTTCCCAAGCAACTCACCAAAAATACAATGTCCATAAAGCAAAAGAATAACAGATTCTGCTATAGTAATATTAAGAATTTCCGATCATCCAAAGAGATCATAGGGAAAGAAAAGACAAGGCTTTTGGGGGAGAAAATATTTTCGATGTATATTATTTAAGAAAGGAATTGTTCACAGAATTTATTAAAAATTCCTACAAACCAATGAGGAAAAGAAAACAATTAAAAAAATAGACAACTTGCATGGGCACTTTCAGAAGAGAAAACAATCAATAAACATAAAAAGTGCTCAATTCATTAGTATTCAGGAAAATACAGATTGGAACTCCAATGAGATGCCATTACACATCCATCTGATTGGCAAAAGTTAACAAGTCAAGCAACATCAAGTGTTGGAAAGGAGCCAGTGTGAGTGTATATTGGTCCAAATATTAAATACCTAGAAAAACTATTCGGTATTGTATGGTAAAGTTGAACAATTGCATCCCCTAACACCTAACTGTTCTACTCCAATAATGGAAGCAACTCACGTGCACCAAAACTTTACATGGCCCTCCATGTAATATCAAAAACAAAACAAAAAACCTGGAAACAAAACAAACGTCTATCAACAGAAAGGATAAATACCTTGTGGTAGTTTCTTAAAGTGGAACAGCATACAGTGCTAAAAACATATAAATCACTGTCACATGCAACAGCATGGATGACTCTCAGAAGCAGGATGTTGAGTAAAGAAAGCAAGTCACCAAAGAATGCACATAGTATAATTTCTGTGTATAAAGAACAAAAAATACATACATATATATATATATATATATATATGTATGTATTCTACATCCATAAAATCCAAAAGCGAGGGAATGATAAACTCAACATTCACCTTGGAAGGGCGGGGAAGAGAATGGAGTCAGCAGGACAGGTAAGAGGTACACCTGTTTGCTGTTTCTTCTTACTTTATACTTTACACATATTTTATATGTTATAAATATTTTGTATCTGCTTAACAGTCAACGAAAACAACTTTAAAATAAAATAAACAGCAATTAGAAAACAACTAAACAGGAATCTTCTCTTTTGGGTTTCTATAAACAGATTTGATTTGGGGAGGGGATGTGCTCAGAGGTCTGGCCATGACAATGTTGTGTTATTTGCATTTTCACAAATCTAAGTTCACAAAAATTGGCCTTTCCAAACTCACTGATATTGGTTTGATTAACAGGAAGTTGATTGGTGTTTCTTGCTTCACCCATAAATAGCGACTAGAATGGTGAGAGATGTTCCCATTCAACCAGAGCATGTTGCCGGTGACCTTGCCTGCTGATGCCCAAGGCCCCCCAGGCCAAGGGAAACCTGGAAGCTACGAACCCAAATGTCAGGATGTCAGGTCCCATCTCAGGCTTCAGCCAACTAGTGGCAGAACCCAAGGGAGAGTTCAGCCCTCCTGACTCCCACCTCCCCAGCTGGTTCCACCACCAGAAGCCCGCGCCTCCCCACGACCTTGGGCAAGTCACTCCAAGCCTCTGGCTCCCTATCTGGAGCGGAAAATGGACTACATGATCCCTGAGGCTCCCCTTCTATCTCAAATTCTTGGATTCTGTGCTGCTCTCCCTCCGCCCCCTTTGCACGAGGAGCAGGAGCCTTGCTGCAGTAGCAGGGCATAGCTGCATGCCTCTGGTTGCTGGAAAAACTGGGGCAGAGCAGTGCTGCAGTCACACGTTGGGGAATCAAAGCTCCAAGCTCAGGCAGGGGAGTCATCAGGCGCTGAGAGTGTTATATTTAAGGAGCATTTTGGAGGTCAGGAAGCTAGTGAGCGAGGAGCAGCGGGGGAGGAGCAGCCTCCTAAACACTCCATTTCAACAACAAGCTTCCTCCTAGTCCCCCAGCCAAAATCCCTTCCACACTCCAAACTGCAGTCAATAGAGCCTGTGTGAGCAGGCCGGCAGACGGCCAGGGCTGCACCCCGATCAGGTGCTCCCCGCCACTTCCCTGTCCCCTCCTTCCCTCTCTCGGTACTCTGCTCTCCTCTCCCCACCCTCTGCCACTATTAGTCACTGGCTCTGGGGTGACAGTGTGGGCTGCAGGCATTGGCCTTGCCTTCTGGTCTGTTCATCTGTGTCAGCTCCCAGTGTGGAGCCTCTGGAGCCAGCCCCTCCCTTCCTAGCCTCGGTACCCTGGTGCACACCCCAGCCCTCCAGCCCCACTGTCCTGGTGAAACGGGGCTGTGCAGGGTGGGCAAGCACCGGCCTCAGGGCTGGCAGAGGTGGGCAGGCTGGCGGGCAGGGTAAGCAGGGCCGTTTGCTTCAAGAGTGCTTCCTTCCGCCTCTGTGACCCCAGAGATTCCCTTACGGCACTTAGAATATGAAACAACAAACAAACAAAAACAATGGACAGAATCACCTCCCCCAGCCTTCTTTGCCCCTCCTTCTGCAATCTGCTAATCCAGAATGTTCCTTCAGGCAAGAAACAGGATAAGCAAAGTCAAAGCCAAACTCCACTCAGCTTCACCCAGCCCCCAGAAAGTGAGGGCTGGGCTGCCACCGAAGGGTCTGTGCTCACTCCAGAATTTAAAGTGGTCGCACACCCGTCATGCCGTGTGATCCTCACAGCAGCCGAGCGAGGTGCTAACCCACTCCCACGTGAGAAGAAGCTCAGGGAGGTCAGCTTTCTTCCTAGAACTACTACTGGACTCTACTGGCCACTGTATACGGTGGTGGTTGGTAAAAACAGGAAAAAATAAAAGGTCAGGCACCATACCTGGGTATCACAAGCCCCCGTCATCCGACTCTGGGCCAGGCCATAAATGAGAATTATCTCCCTTACCTCCCTCAGGGCAAAACCCAACTGAGCTCTCTCTCTCCCCTTCTTTAAGCAGCTCTTGACACCCCTTCTCCAAGGAGACCTCCCTGGTCCTTACTCTGTCTGGCACTAGAAATCCCTAGAGAGGACTCCCCTCTCTATCCCACCTTCCCCTTCACCTCCAAAATCATTCCTCCAGCCTCCTGAATACCTGACAGCCTGACCCAGTGTTGTCTTGTTCCTCCCTGGGTCCTGGTAGACAGAAGGGTGGCACCTAGGTGGTAACAGTCCCACTGTCAGGAAAGATAGGCACACTTTAGAGAAACCCTCCCCCACAACCCAGAGAGGGGGATGAGGCCTGATGTCACTCATCATTTTAATTACATGCATAACAAAAGAAAACATCTCTCCTGCCAGATGGAAGAAACAAGACAGATTTCTAATTACCCCCCTGGTTCCACCTGGTTTGTTCTCAGGAGAAATTCAGGGTAACTGATGGTGTTAGGGACCCAGGAGGGTGCTTATAAACTCAGGTTTTCTCCGGGAGGGAGCACCCATACACCCCTAGCCAGCTGCTTCCTGCTCTCTTCCCACCAAATGGGGATTTCTCCTTTTTCAACTAAGTTACCGTTCTAAAAAATATTGCCGTTTAAAAAAAAAAAACAGATGAATTGAATGTTACCTCATTTTAACAGTGTAAGTCTCCTGGCCAAGGACACAAGAATCTATTGTTGGCAGAGAAATTGCTTGCTGATAGGACAAACCTAGAAAAACCGCATTCTTAACTGACCTGGGACTGACAACATTTCCAGAGGTGTGTATTGTGGTTCAGCCCTGGGGGTTCTAGAATTAGCCTTGAGTTCAAATCCGTACTTAAAAACTACATGACCTCGAGCAACTTACTTCATTTTTCTAGGCCTCAACTCCTTCTTTCATCAGAAAGATAAAAAGGTGAGGAAGACTACAGCCCATCAGGTTGTTGGGAGGAGCCAGGGACACAACACAAGGCATAATTGTTATGATTATTTCCAACCAGTGTCCACAGAACCAACACTACATACTACAAGGGCCACACGCTCTATTTCTCTGTTCCTGGTCTACTTTTTCTCCTTTATTTAAACAAAGTTTCTAATTTTCCCTATTTTGTTTGTGATATTTTTGTATTTTTTGTGTCTGTGTGTGCTCTTTCTGTTAAGTCAGTCAACTACTTATTCAACTATAAGAAGTATATTTAACTGGTGGCCTAATTTGTTCATAACCCAGGCAAATTACGATAATATTTCAATGTTAAATCCAATGTCCTTCTTGATCTCTAAAAGTTTATAATCTAATAAGGAAGATAAAACATGGACATTAAATCATTATACTAAATAACTCTAACTTTACAAAATATAAGGTGATAAGTCCCATAAGAGAGGAATCAGAAGAACAGATCACCTTTGTTTTCCAAAACGAACATACGTTTGTCATTATGATGCCAATTTTTTTAATCAACTGGCAATCAATAGTGAATATTCTGAGCTAACCTACACTAAGTCTGTCGGTGATATTTCTTGATTAGTCTGGTCTTAACACACAAGAGTTAGCCAGAAAAAGGACCCAATATTTGTCATCATCTTTTACAGAGACAAGAACTTCCTATTTGCGCGATAGGTGTCCAGAAATAGTGTCTTCAGAACATACTGCTACTATCACTGCCAATAAATACGGGTTTATTTGGATGGAGCAGACTGCATCTAATCAGTTGGATTTTGGATTTCCTTTCCCATCATCAGGACATTTTCTCCTCAGCACCTTAAGGCTGGGAAGAAAATGCTTACAGGTGTTTCAAACTAATGCATTTTCTTAACATCACAACACACATGAGATTGGCATATCATGAGCAAACCAAAGAGTTCAGCTTCCATCTGTCTTGTGACCAGTGCTATTCAGTAAATGCACCTGTTCCCTTCCATACATTAAGCCACCAGCTACCTTCGATGGTCCAGGGGCACGCATGGCTGTGTGCGCCATGATGAAGTATATGGATTGGTGATGAATTGAGAAAAATCAGGACAACATAGTAAGTTTCCAAAAGCTAAATATATTGAATTTGTGACAGCATGTCCTTTTGTCCTTTTTCATTTTGTGTTAAAATATTCTTTAAATATAAATAATATCGGTGGTAGTTTTGTTAAATATTTTAGTTTAGGTATGTTACTTTTCATAGGCAAAATAACTAGCAATTCTGTGCCGGTCCCCCAATTTTTTTCAATTTCTCCACAAAATCCAGAAGTCCAGACTCCTCCGTGAAAGCTTTCTCAGGTCTAAGACCTCCTGTTGGACCATGAGGAGAGCTGCCGCCTCTCCAGTGCTATGATGAGGATTCTCTAGAGCTTCTCCAGGCAACTTCCCGTCTTTAGGTGGTCATGTGGGTCTCAGAGGTTCTTAAACTAGTCTCGAATGTTTTAACAATGCCTTGGAGATATGCTGGTGACTCCCATATATGTATGTACAACTATATCTCTTACTAAGTATCTCTTTTGAGAAATGCTTGTGACCAAAAGCGTCTCTGATTTTGAATGTTTTGGGGTTTTAGAACATTTGCAGAATACATACCAGTTAAGCATCCCAAATCCAAAATATGAAATGCTACAATGAGCATTTCCTTTGAGCAACATGTCAATGCTCAATAAGTTTCAGATATTGGAGCGTTCTGGATTTTGGATTTTTCAGATTTAGGAAGCTCAACCTGTACCACTCCCCTAACCTCCAATTATTTCTGAACAATTTCACCTACATGTCCCTTTGGCACTTCAAAGCAAGCATGAATAGACCCAACTCCTCAGAGACCCACTACATTACCTGCTGACTGTGTCCCTGTATCTGTCTCTATAAACGGCACCACCAACTACCAAGTCATCAAGGCAGAAACCAAGAATTCACCCTAGACTCCTCCTCCTCCAACTCCCATTTAATGAGGCACTAAATCATGTCAATTCTAGCTCCTGAAATAGGACTAGAGTGTGTTTCCTGCTGTCAGTTTTTACTTGACTCTCAATTCTCATCTTGAGGTTTGCAGTCGTACTTACCCTCTCTCTCATTCACCAAATATTTATGAGCAGCCATCATACGCCAAGTAAAATGTTAGATGCTAGGGTCTCTGTGGATTAAAAAACAACACACAACCCCTGTCCTCAAGGAGTTCATAGTTTAGTGGGGAAAGACAGACATGTGAAAAACGAGTTTTCAGGGATGGAGCAAAATGAGGATATTATCCTATTTGTCTACCTTGGAGCCAGAGAATACTTTCTCAAAAGCAAACTTGGTGATATCTTAAAATCGTTCCACTGTTGCCAGTGTCTACACAATCTCTGTACCACAACAGGCTCTCACAGTGTTTCAGCTGCCCACTTACGTTTCTAGTTTCATCATCTGCCTCCTGTCTTCCACACGTAAGTGCCTTAAGCTCCAGTCCTGCCAAACTAACTTGCAGTGCCCTGGACCCGCCACGTTCACGCCGTCTCCCTCTCCTGTCCGGCAGACTTGCACGCCCGCAGCTGCCATTCAGTGAACATCTATGGTGTGCCAGGCATCTAACCGAAGTTATCTCACTTAATCCTCACGACAACTCTGTGGTGTCAATGGCATCCTCATTACAAACAAGGAAACTAACAACAGGAAAGGCCAAGATAACTCACTCAAGTTCACTAAGACAGAAAGTGACTGGGCCAGCACTTGAACCCACATATGTCTGACTCCAAATCATAGCCGGATTACCTCTCCTCTCTCGTCCACCTGATAAATTCCCACCCACACTGCAGGTCTCGGATCAAATGTCACTTCCTTTACAAAGGCCTTCGTGGCCTGCCCTGTCAGGTAATTCTTTGGTGCTTCCCCGTGACTTGCACTTCTACTGTGAGCCTGATTACCTCGTGCTGCCATAATTCGTTTACTCGTCTGTCTTCCCCAAGAACCCACGAGCACCTCCTCACAATGATCGTGCACTTCCCATCTCGACGACATCCACACTGAACGTCCGCCTTGCACGTAACCGTTGAATGAATGGATTAATGAATGTTTTCTAACTCCTTTTCTCAAGGTGGAGATAGAAATTCTCAGGACACAATCTATCATCTACATAACACAGTCAGGTCGGGACATCAGATGGCCCTAGTATGGAAGCGCAACCTTTAAAAAAGAAAAAAGAAAGAGTAGCCCTATGGTGATGCAATAAGAGAACCTCAAAATCCAGACTCCAGGAAGTGAAGTCATGCCTCCACCAAAAGCTATTTCATTCAGGGGAAATTTAACCCAGGACACTGGGGCTAAGGGAAATTCTGGGAATAGTATCTCAGAAATAAAGGGGGAAAGGCTGAGGTAAGGGGGATGAATTTCCATGTATTTAGACATTTAAAAAATGATATCTGAATCATAATGTAAATGACTTACTCATTAGTCACAATGTGAATTTTTACCCAATGGGTCAGCTGTTTTTACATAGTATCAGAGATTTAGTACATCAGCCACAATAGGTTGGTAGGTTCTCTCTGTCCCTAGGCCACAGGCTTTATACCTGGACTATGCAAATGGTCTCTCTGTGGGAACATCTTGATCAGTTAAAGATTCTTAAACTTTTGAGTTATAAGCCTTCTGGAGAGCTGATGAAAGCCATGGATACTCTACCCAGAAAAATGCACAGATACAAATTTCTGTCTACCAGTGAAGGAGGCTCACGGACCTGAATGGTTCACAGGCCTAGATTGAAAATGCCTGAACTAAATTTCCAAAGGGTCTAAGTTAGAGAAGGTTTAAAAAAAATTACAGTTCTGTGGCTAAACGACATCTGTTTCTGTTAACCAATCGGTTCGCCCTTGTGGCCAAGGTCCTGAAAGTAAATGCTAACTTCAGGAATGACCCAGCTCTAAGGTCTGATTCTACACCTGATTAGATCACCTGCAGTCTGGACTAAGGGATGGTAAGGGCCTAAGAGAAATGAGGCCCTCTGTTTCTCCCACTATGCGCAAACACAGACATAAACACATCTCTCCAAATTAACCACAGAATAATTCCCCAATGTCCCCAGAACACACCTTTGCCAGAGCATTCACCACAGCTACCTCTGAGAACCAGCTGTTTGGTAACAAACCACTTGCAACTGCAAGAGCTAGTTCACTAGCAGGTTTGCAAGGGCCTGGCAAAGACATCAGACAGTGGCATTCCAGCCAGATAGCAAACTGCTTGCAGCAAATCACTCTGGATACAAACCCAGTTGCAGATGCCTGCTCCCATGGCCACCACCGCACGATGCCAAGGGGGTACAGCACCTTGCACCCCTCCACCCTGCATTCAAAGTGGGCACTCAAATGTTTGTGGAAGAAGGGAAAAGGAGAGAAGAAAGGGAAACAGAGGAGGCAATGAGTCCAGGGAGATCTGTTCTTGTTTACTTTTGCTCTCTCTAGCTCCCTTCTAAGAAAACTAAGTATTTGACAGATCTAAGGTGGTTAAAACAGATGCGTATCACTTTCACCTCTGTGCAGACTATGAGATGAAAGCCCTGAGAAGTTAAGTAACTTGTATCTGATCACCAGCATGTGGCGGGGCAAAGAAGGAGCAGAAAGCTAAATTCTGTGATTCCCAGAGACATATCCTAATCCCTGTAACACATTCCTGCCTGTTCATGCTGGCAGCAGCCTTGCCACTTGGGCCCCTCTCTCATTCCCTCTTCCATACACAACACAGGGGACCCAACCTGCCCCAAACGTCTGAGCCTTGTCCTGTCTTCCACCTCCAAGAGAAAGGAAACCCTGCCATCTGGCCACAGAGCAAGGCCCCCAAACCAGGGGCTGAGATATTCTGGAAGGATTACAGGTCTCTCCCTGCACACAGGGGCTGGGGTTAGGCTGTACACACTCGGCGTCCTTAGGTCCCCCATCTATTCCCAATGGCTCAAACTCCTTGTTTGGAAAAATACATAGAAAAACAAATTTCAGATTGCAAGCAGGAGCCAGGAGAGATTCGAAAGCTATCTCAGGAACGCCCTCTAGTGTGCCCACGGGATACAAGCGACGCAGCCCCCGGGCACCGTTCGGAGATGCCCAGGCTCACACTGCCATTGGGGTACCCTGAGAGCGGTGGGAGGGCGCAGCGGCAGCATCTGCCACTCAGACACACACTCCTCGCCAATCCCGAGGCCAACATGTGCTGCAGGAGGAGAGGCAGCCTCTGCTTTTAAGACCGTCCAGCCTGCACCAACCCCACCCTTTCCTTATACAACAGGGAGAGGAAAAAGAGAAGCACACAGAAGCTGAAAGAAAGTGTGCAGACTGCACAAATGGACTGCAGTGTAGAGAAGAAGCAGAGGAAGACGACAGAGAAGGAAAATGACAGAGAGGGGTAACTGAAAAAGAGACGGGATAAAGATAAACGAAAAACAAGGCAAAGCTAAAGAAAAAGACAGACATATAAGTGAGCTCAGACAAAAGCTACTGATACCTCCACCCGCCCCGGCACCCCTGCCCACTCGCTTGGACTTTTTGTGAGCACACACAGGCCGGGAGTGTGCCTTGTGGGACCCGGCAGCTCCTCCCGTCTCCTGAGGCCTTGGTGCTCACGACATTGCCCTCCACTCGGACACAGCCCCTGGGTGCTCAGGAGTGGTGGGCGGAGGGAGAGGAGGAGAGAGGAAAGTGAACCAAAGGCAGAACTTGCCAAGCGAAGCCACTTACGCACAGTGCGGCCGGCAGCATTTCCATCCTACCTTTGCTGTCGCCATGTCAGCCGGCTCCATGATCTCTGCTTGGCCTAAGGAGCAGTGGCACCACCCAGAGAGAAAAGGCAGAGTCACAAACGTCCACCCAGAGAGAACAAACCACCCCTCTGGAAGGCTGGGGGAACCGAGAGGCCTATTTCTACTTTCTGGCCCCCTGGGACTTCCTCTGTTTCGGGGAGAGCAAAGAGCCTTGACGTCCCCAGCAGGTCAGGGAACCTGCCTGTGTTCCCACAGATGCCCACGAGGCTGAGTGCGGGGCTTCTCCCTGGCCTGGTCCTTCTTCCCAGGACGCAAGTGTGGGTCTCACCAGGCTCCCCCTGCTGGGGAAGAGGGCAGAGAGACGGAGGCCTGCCCCCCCATCACCCAGCCAGCGACTGGTCCCCACAGGTCAGGGCAGGGGGCATATGGGAGGTGGTCAGCTGGAAGGTCTCAGCAAGAGCTGGGGAGCGGGGAGGGAGCAGGCCTTGGGGGGCAGGCGGGCGTGAGAACCTCAGGAAGGTGCAGGCACTCAGATGGAAGCAGAAAGGTGCTGTGCAAGGAGGTGCCGGAGCCACAAAGCCAGAGCCTGGCACAGCAAGGTGGAGAATGCAAAGGGAGAGGAATTCGCCCGGTGAAGCCACTCACCTTGCAATAACATTCAGACTGACTGAGGCCTACACAGGAGCCAGGAGCGGGCGGTTCACACACCCCCACTCCACTCCCAGAGACTCACAGCCTCTGTCTAAAGGTACATGAGAGCAGCCGGCAGCCTGGCTGGATCTGCAGAGGCCCCTGGCTCTCTCGGAGCAGCCTGATTGGAGGAGCAGGATGACTTCATCCAGCCCCATTCATCACTCTAGGTTTCCTGCCCAGCAGGGACAGGCCGCTCTGCTCTGCTCTGCTCGCAGCGACTACAGCTTCCTCTCTGGCCTACTTTACTCAGGCAACCCCGGATGGGCTGCATCCATCAGGGGCAGCCAGGGGAACAGGATCAGAGAACCCCTGAACCTTAGCGGGAAAAGGGGAATAGGCTGCTCACACTTCTAAGAAAGTGCAAGGATTCTACCTCAAACACAGAGCATATATTCACTGTGTTTCCCGGTGCCAGAACGACATAAATACAAACGAGCAACACTTCTAGAAACTAATAAGGAAACAAGGCGTGTGCTCTGGTGAACCACTGATCTTCCTGCCAAAAAAATTAAGATAAACACACTCAAATCTTTAGAGACAGTTCTCCCAATCAGAAAGAATAACCTACAGAAAAACAGATCCGTGTCTGTGTCATCTCCCAAGTACCTCTCTCTGTCATTTCCCCCTGCCAGCCTCTCCAGCATGCCCGTCTGGGCTTCTGTTAAGGACACTGATTCCTTTGTGTCTGTGGTTTCAGATCCACAAAAGGTTACAGGTGGATGGGACCTCACAGCTTTCACTCCATTTTACAGATGAGGAAACTGAGGCCCGGAAGAAAGCCAAAAGGTCAAAGCAAGGACGTCGGTCTCTGGATGTTCATTTCCACGTGGACTTTTCCCTCAGAAATGGTGAGATCTTAAGAAAAATGACCTTTCTTCATTTCGCTCCTTCCTTCCTCCCCCATACTTACTCCCAATTCAGCCCCTAGATCACAGAAAAACCCAGCAAAGCAAGGATTAAATGGGTTAAAATATAAGGGAATGAAAAATAAGGCAACGACCGTGTGCTCACTCATCTATTCCCGACGTTTCCCCTCATTCTTTCCTAATTCCCCTGCTTCTGTTCAAGCCTGACTTCACAACCAGACCACGCCATCACGCAGACCAACACAGACTAGAAAAGAATGACAACACTGACAATGCTACCAGCTTATACAGCGCTCATGGGTCTGGCTTAACAGCAGCAACAATAATTGTGACAAATCCCATTTGCACAGTACTCCATAATTTACGATGCATTTGTTTCTGTGTAGCTTGAATGCCCCCTCCAAACTCATGCAGAAACTTAATTGCCACTGTGATAGTACAGTATTAAGAACCTGGGACATTTAAGAGGTGATTAGGTCATGAGGGCTGCATGAATGGATTAATGCTGTTATCCCGGGAGTGAGCAGTTATCACAGGAATGCGCTTCTGATAAAAGGATGGGTTCGGGAATTTTCTCCCTGTCTCACATGCTCTCTTGCCCTTCCGCTGGGGGATAACTCAACAGAAGGCCCTTGCCAGACGCTGGCACCATTCTTTTGGTCTTCCCAGCCTCCAGAACCATGAGCCAAATAAGCTTTGGTTTTTCATAAATTACCCAGTCTGTGGTATTCTGTTACAGCAGCAAAAAACAGACTGTTTCCAAATCCGTTACTTCTTTGCATACTCATAGGAACCCTGTGAGATAAAAACTATTTCCCCCATTTGAAAGACAATTAAACTGAGATTCAGAGACTTCAAGTAACTTGCCCAAGATCACACAGTCAGCAGAACAGAGCAGAGCAGAACTGAGACTCAACCTGATATTCACTAAGTCCAAATCCCTTCCCACTAAACATCATACTACCCCTACCATACAACTTTCTTAACACTTCGCTTTTTCCTCCCCCATCTGCTCCCAACTCCTGTTCCCTAGTACTGTTGACTCAGAGAATATAAAATTTCAATTAATTTGACATTTCCCTTTGAGATCCTTTTTTTTATGAAGATGGCAAATTATAAGAAAATGCATTATCAAACATTAGGGAAAAAAATCTTAAAAATATCCAGAGGTTAGTGTATACATTTAAACAAATCTCCTGTGTACAGTGAAAATTGGTTTTAGATAAAAAGAATTTATCTAAATGAATTTACTCATGTTCACTTTATTTTAATTCAACTATCCAGATTTAAATTAAGGTGGTAGGGGGAGGTATACCCTTGTCCCCAGAGGTACATTTTTTTCCAACTATCATAAACAGAGAATACAACACTTCTCCCATTCCTATTCCTTCTTTCTCTAATAAAAAGGGACAGGGATGAGAGTGGGAGAATTTAGGTCAATGCATGGTTTTCTTTAACTCATTGCCTGGTTTCTATAAGCCTAGACTATGGCCATGAGTGCAATCAACTTGAAAGGGGTAAGAGGCTTTGCTAGCACTGCTGTAGGGTAATCCATCACACCCCCACAACAAACCAAAGGTGTGGGGGCTGTGCCAATCCACACGTCATCATCTCTGCTCAGAGGCTTGTAATGTTCCTTCTGGCTATTGCTATGGCCTGCGGTCCTCTCTGTTCCTGGGCTGACAGTCAAATGTACAAACAGATGGTGAGCAGAAGGCCAGTACCCACGAAGAAGGATGTTCTATTTCATCAAAATCAGACCCATGTTAACGGGAGTCTATCC
>RJWJ010026553.1:0-22906 GCA_004363605.1 Indri indri | reverse complement strand
TTTTTTTTTTTTGCCCAAATTAATGATAATTTTCTTTTTTTTTATTTCAAAATATTATGGGGGTACAAATGTTTTTGGTTACAAGGATAGTTTTTGTAATGCTTGAGTCAGGATCGTAAGTGTGGCCATCATCCAAATAGTGTTCGTCGTACCCATTGGGTAGGTTTTCGCCTATACCCTCCTACCCGCTTCCCCTTCCCCCGTTGATTTCCATTGGGTTGTACTTCCCTCGGTGCACACGTGTGCTCACAGTTAGTTCCAGTTTAATAGTGACTACATGTGGTGTTTGTTTTTCCATTAGGCAAAGATTTCTTAAATAGGACACAAACAACTCTAAAGAAAAAAATAGGTAAATTGGGCTATAGTAAAAATTTCTGTTTATCAAAAGTTACCATTAAGAAAGTGAAAAGGCAACCAGAGTGGGAGGAAATACTTAAAATATACTTACCTGGTAAAGGGCTCATGTCCAGAATATTATAAAGCACTCTTACATATTAATTAGAAAAAGACACACAACCCATTAGAAAAATAAGCAAAAGATTTGAGCAGACTTTACATAAGTGTCTAAATGGCCAATTATATTAAAAAATACACAACTTCATTAATCATCAAGGAATACAAATTAAAATTGGTGTGATAACCATCACACACCCACCAGAATTGCTAAAATGAATGAGGCAAAAAATACCCGATTGTTGGTGAGGAAATGGAGCAACGAAACCCTTATTTACTGCTAGTGAGAGTGTAAATTGGTATAATCACTTCGAAAGGCAACTTGGCATTATCTAAAGCTGAATATATGCATACCCTTTGCCCCAGCAATTTTACTCCTGTATAATCAACAGAAATATGTACATAATTAACCAAAAGACATATAGTAATAAGTTTATAGAAACTTTATTCACAACAGCCAAGTACTGGATAGTATCCAAAACCGTATCTAAAAACAGTACAATAGATAAATTAGTTGTGGCATGGGCACACAGTGGACTGCCGCATGCATATGAGCACACTTCAGCTGAATGCAACCATATGGATGAATCTTACAATCATAATGTTGAGTGACAGAAGCCACACAAAGGTTCATAGTATATGATTACATAAAGTTGAAGAACAGGCAAAACTAATCTACAGACCCAGAAGTCATAAGAGTGGCAAACCTCACCAGAGCAGAGGGGGCCTAGTATCTAAAGGGTACACAGGGGGGCTTCTGGGATGCGGGCAGCCTTCTGTTTCTTGGTCTTTGTGCTGATTTCATGGATGTGTTCACTTTGGGACAATTCATTGAGCTCTACCCTTATGATTTATGAGCATTTCTATATATGCGTGAGACTTCAAAAAAAAGTTAGGCATATATGCTAAAAAGTGAGTAACCTTGATTCTTTTTGTTTTTTACCTTTCAATGCTGTCCTTCAGAAATGAAGTAATCTTTAACTTTAGATGCTTACTACTGGCCATTAAAGATGAAAACTTTTATAGATGGAAAATTACTCATTCCAGGCATACCTGTAATCCTAGCACTTTGGGAGGCTGAGGCAGGAGGATCGCTTGAGGCCTGGAGTTTGAGACCTGCCTGGGCAATAGCGAGACCTCGTCTTCACAAAAAAAAAAAAAATTAGTTTGGCACAGTGGCACCCACCTGTAGTCGCCAGCCATTCGGGTGGCTGAGGCAGGAGGATCACTTGAGCCCAGGAGTTTGAGGTTTCAGTAAGCTGTGATGTACTCTAGCCCTGCCAACAGAGTGTCTTGGAAAAAAAAAAAAAATTACTCCTGAAATAGTTTGAGTTTAGGAAAAGAAATATTTACCATGAGGTGTATTTAAGAAGGACCCTGTTTATTTGCATGAAAATATTTTTACTGGAAGAAGGACCTTTTGTCTCCCAGGTGCTATACTTCATCATCTTATTCTTAGTAGAAAACTTTTTAGCTATTTGATTTGTGAGCTTAGGCCATAAACCTATGTGAGGACCAGCTTGTGACTGAAAAACTCACAAGAGACTTACCTGTCTTCATCAGCATCTGGGATTTTTTTTTTTTTTTCTTTTTTTTCCCCTAGTCTTGGAGTCGGTAGGATGATAGGATGATAGGTGGTAGAGGTGGTGATTTGGATATTTCTAGAGCAGGGGTTGGGAAGCTATGGCCTATGGGCCAAATCTAACTCAATGCCTATTTTTGTAAAGTTTTATTGGCACATGGCCACACCTATTTGTTTACATATTGTCTATGGCTGCTTGTAGTTATAGTGACAGAGCTGAGTAATTGCAGCAGAGATGGGCATGGCCTGCAAAGCTTAAAATATTTACTATCTGGCCCTTCAGAAAAATTTTGCCAACCCCTCTTCTAGACTATGTATTTCTAGACTGCTCATTCATGTGAACACTATGATCTAAGAGCCTTTGCTAACCACCTGTGGCTGTTTCACCTTAAATTAAAAATTCAGGTTATTTGTATTAGCCATATTTCAAGTGCTCAGTAGCTACATGTGGCTAGTAGCAACTGTATTGGACAGCATAGATATGCAACATATCCATCTTCCAGAAAATTCTCTCAGGTAGCCCTGATTGAGCCACTTGGTTCTTGACCCTCTCCCTCTTTGAAAATCTCTGCTGATGTGTGTATTTCTTTCATCTGAACTTACTTTCTCTGTTTTCTGTCTTTGTGGTTTCTTTCCATCCTCTATGATTAAGTTTGAATCTCAATTTATATATATTAAATATATTGGTTTTTTTCACCATTTTGTATATGTCTTCTTTAGTTCACTGGAAAGATTATAGGTATTTACAGGCAGGCACTGTGTTTTCTGTTGCTTTATAGAGTGTCTTGCAGAAAATAGTTTTTGTTACTGTTGTTTTACTATGTACTGGATCTCCCCAAATCATTTCAGTTTTTTTTTCTCTAGGTATAACGAACTGTAAATTTTAAAAAAGCAAAGATGGGTGAAAAGAAACCAGAGCCTTTGGACTTCGTGAAAGATTTTCAGGAATACCTGACTCAGCAGACCCATCATGTGAACATGATTTCTGGATCAGTTAGTGGGGACAAAGAAGCAGAGGCTCTTCAGGGAGGTAGACTCATCTTAATACTACTAAATAATCCACTTTTTATAAATATATTAATATTTGCGTGTAGTTATCCATATTATGAAGACCACTGCTCACTACTGTGAATCATTCTGATTTTTTTCCCTAGAAAAATAATGGGGCATTTTTTTCCTTCTTTAAACATATGAGATTTTTGCTGAGGGAGAGTGCTTAACATGGTCTGGAGATGTATTGGTGGTCTTATTGGAAGGTTACAGATGCTAAATACCCTTCCTGTCCTCCACCTTCTATTAGCAACAGTAGACACATGGAACCCAAAGGGGATCAAAACATTAGCTCACTGTACAAACAATTTGGCCATCAGGATTAGACCTGAGACCAAAGTAGGGGTTTCTATTTCTTACCTGTTAAAATGAAGAAAGGGCTGACCAGGTTTACCCATCCAAGAAGAGAAACTAGAATAGAGAAAGCAGTGACCTGCTTGAGCCTGCTAGAGGTATATTTCGTCTAGTTCATTTGACACACAAAAACTGGAATTTATTCCTAACCTGGCTCAGGGGTCAGCAAACTGTAGCCTGTGGGTCCCATCTGGACCGCTGTATTTAAATGCCTGCAAGCTAAGAATGGTTTTTACATTTAAAAATGGTTTTTAAAAAGTAAAGGAGAATAATGTTCTGACACATGAAAATTCTGTGAAATTCAGACTTTAATGTACAGACATGCTCATTTGTTCACATATTTTCTATAGCTACTTTTATGCTAAAACAGCAGAGTCCAGTAGTTGTGATAGAGACCATGTGATGCACGAAGCCTGAAGTACTTGCTACTCACCCTTACAGGAAAAGTTTGCTGACCCCTGACCTAGAGGGTCTAGGCAGGGCCTTGTAATCTAGGGACTGGCAGCAGGGACCAGGCATCACCTGGGAGCTTGTTAGAAATGCAAAATGCCAGACCCCACCCCAGATCTACTGAGTCATAGTCTGTGTTTTAATAAGATCCCCAGGTAATTCATTTAGATATTAAAATTCGAGAGGCACTGGCTTGGGGAAGCAGTGGGAGAGAGGGAGACGCTGAACCCGATGCCTCCAGTGTAGTGGCCCTGTTGGATCAGTCTTGCCCCACTGCAAAATCACTTCTCCTGGTGAGGTGGGAGGAAACAGAGGAGCAGGAGCCTTGAGTTTCTCATGCCAGCGCTGCTCCCTCCTGTGATGGAGCATAAAGTGTTTTCCCATGAAGCTGCAGTAATAAAAATTTCCCTCCTAATGCTAGATTGGCAGACTGGATTTAAGAGACCAGGGTTGTAGTCCCTGCCATTTGCTGGTTTTCCTGATTATGAGCAGCACCTGTCCTTTCAGTTTCTTTATACAAAGAAGTTGTCAGATTAGATTAAAAGCAGACAACCAAACAAACATCTTTTGGCCCTGAAATTGTTATGATCCTAACATTCAGAGGTATCAGAGACAATACTTTCCTTTTTGTGGCTTAATTGGAATTCTAAGATCCTAAATATAACCCAGAATCTAGAACATATGTATAAACTGAGTGGGGTGATGAAAAACTTATTAATTGCTTGTTTAGACTAAAGTAAATAGAGTTAGGATTTTGGTGATGATTATGATCACCAGCTACAGCTGCAGGAACAGCTCAGGTGTTAAACACCTGTGTATAACTGTGCCATCACTCTTCAATGAATCTCTTTACTCCCCTCTCTCCTCACCTGTTCTCTTCTTCAAAGGCATGTGAAGACTGACAAAATTTATATGTAAATAATTTGAGATCCCTCTATAAAAGGTTCTGTGAATATAATACAGAACATATTACTGCTTTTGTATAAAATTAGCCTCAGTTCAGAAAGTCTGTTATAAAATGAATTTAACTTGTGGGAAGTGAACTGTCAATTTATGAAAGATTTTCAACCACTTAAGACTAAAATGCTAAATTGAGTTGATTCTGAAATGCATAATTTCTTTTGCTATACTTTGTTTATAGCTGGAGCAGATGGTGATCAAAATGGACTTGATCACCCATCTGTTGAAGTTTCCCTGGATGAAAACTCAGGAATGTTAGTAGACGGGTTTGAAAGGACGTTTGATGGGAAGCTTAAGTGTCGGTACTGCAACTATGCCAGCAAAGGAACAGCCCGGCTTATCGAACATATTCGAATCCACACAGGTAATGGAGACACCACTAGAGAAGGCATTTCTTTGAGGGCAGTAGTTAGGGGCCAAGGAGGGTAGGTTGATCTGTCATAGAAATAGTTCTTATAGTTCAAAAATGAAGGCTGATGTAAGATTTGAATAAATGAGAAAGTTACTCCATTTTTACAAAGCATCAGCATAACAACATGCAGACAGGTCAGAAGTGAAGCCCCTTGTCTCCTTCCTTAGCCATTGTAATTCTTGATCCAAATAATCTCAACATAAGTCTGTTTCTTAGATTGAGGAGGATAATGCTCAAAGCATTATGAAGTGATAAAATGTCTTTATCCTTACTAGTACATTTCAATTGGGAAAATGGGGAGAAGTTTTCTATACAGTTGCAGACTCTACTGCTAATCCTAGGTCTCACCTTAGCCATCCCTTCTTCTGAGAAACCTGCCTAACTAACTACACCCTGCCTCTGCCCAAGATCAGGTCAGGTGTCCTTCCTGTGTGCTCCATGGCTTCCTGTGCTCATTCATCACATCATTGTGGTGGCCCAAGAGCCTTTTGAGGACAGGGATTATGATGAGACCATCTTCGTGCCCCTAGAGCCTACCAGGGCATCTGGCACATACTTGTTAGATGAATGACTCCAAATCTCATATTTCAAATATTTATTTTACATATTTGAGTAGTTGTCAATTAACATCATTAACTAAAATTGTTCCTTCTGGCATCTGGAGAGTGGGAAGACGGAGAAGCATTGGCAATTCTGAAGGAACACTTTGTATAATTCATACTTAGACTAGGAAGCCCATTTCGAATTTGAGCTTTCTGTTTCATATAAGGACTTTTTTATAAAGGATTTTTGTATATATTTTTCCCCCTGAGAAAAGAGTATGCATGTGTGTGTATATGTGTGAATATGTATGAGTAAGTATTTATGTATAGATGTACAAGGGCTGTCCAGAAAGTATCTAGCCACTGTTAATACATATTTTTCATAGTACATGGCTGGATACTTTCCGGATAGCCCTCATATACATGACCATATAACTGAGACATACTTTTGATAAAATCATTATGTAGGCACTATTACTAGAACATTATTGTCACTTGTGCTATTTCTTCTTTCCCGAAATGCCAGTTGGAGCCATAACAATTTTTATACTGTATTGACTAGTAGAATGTAAATGCATGTCTCCAGTTGTTGCTGATGAGTTAAGCTTTATCTGTTTGTGTTTCTTTACAAATTTTAGTAATCTTGTATGCAAATGTGAATTTCTGAAAAGCATTTTCCTGATCAATTTCCAAATCCAATGAATGGACAAACATGAAACTTTTCATAAATGAGCTGCTCTTGTAGTTTCTCCCCATTTTTCTTTTGAAACAGGTGAGAAACCTCATAGATGTCACCTTTGTCCATTTGCATCTGCTTATGAACGTCATCTGGAAGCCCATATGCGTTCTCATACTGGAGAAAAACCATACAAATGTGAATTATGTTCCTTCCGCTGCAGTGATCGAAGTAACCTGTCCCATCATCGAAGGCGCAAGCATAAAATGGTACCAATTAAAGGTACTAGGTCTTCCTTAAGCAGCAAGAAAATGTGGGGGGTTTTACAGAAGAAAACAAGCAATCTGGGTTATAGCAGAAGAGCACTAATCAACTTAAGTCCACCTTCCATGGTGGTTCAAAAACCAGACTACCTTAATGATTTTACCCATGAAATCCCAAATATCCAGACTGACTCCTATGAAAGTATGGCGAAAACCACACCAACCGGTGGCCTTCCAAGGGACCCCCAAGAACTCATGGTTGACAACCCTTTGAATCAGCTCTCGACTCTAGCAGGACAGTTGTCCAGTTTGCCACCTGAAAACCAAAACCCTGCATCCCCTGATGTAGTTCCCTGTCCTGATGAAAAGCCTTTCATGATTCAGCAGCCTTCTGCCCAAGCAGTGGTTTCTGCTGTGTCAGCAAGTATTCCTCAGAGCTCCTCTCCCACAAGCCCTGAACCTCGGCCATCACATAGTCAAAGGAACTATAGTCCAGTGGCAGGTCCAAGCAGTGAGCCAAGTGCCCACACAAGCACTCCGAGCATAGGAAACAGCCAGCCAAGCACGCCAGCCCCAGCCCTGCCAGTCCAGGACCCTCAGCTTCTGCACCACTGCCAGCACTGTGATATGTACTTCGCAGACAATATCCTTTACACTATTCATATGGGATGTCATGGGTATGAAAATCCTTTTCAGTGTAATATATGTGGATGCAAATGTAAAAACAAGTATGATTTTGCCTGTCATTTTGCAAGAGGGCAACATAACCAACATTGAAAACAATCATATTATGTTTTACTTGGTTTTGCCTTTTTTGTGTTTTGTGCTTTGGTGTTTTTTTTTCCATCCCTGATAAAGTGTCTGCTAATTTAAAGTTTATATTTATAGAATATAAATTTGACAGTGGAAACAGAATTTTCCCATTTTTTTTTCCCCCATAAAAGTCTGGTCAGAGTCATTTATGTATTTAAAAAGACACACTGTGTCTCTTTCATTTAGACATTTGAGAATTGGAGTGCCATCATAATCTTCCAGGTGTTCATTTAAATTTTTCACATTTATGGTCCATAAAAACTTAAAGGCTTATCCATACTTTTGATATTTCAATATAGACACTGAGCTAGATGTTATTTCTGCCATAAAATGGTACAATGAATTATCTTCTTATAAAATCTGTTACAACTTATTTCAGTGTTTAGTAGAGAAATTGCCTTAAAAATTGCTCTTAATTAAAATATTATTTAGTTCACATATCTTAAGTTGAATTAGTAGTTTCATTTCAACTGACAATAGTAAAGTTATTTCAGTGTAGTAAGTTTTTCTTTTTTCCACAAGGGGAAATGTAAAATAGTTAATTCTTACAAAAATAGGAGGTGAAAATTCTAAAATAAAACTTAAGACTTTAAATTGAAAAGTGTGTTTAATATTTAAAATACCTGTTTATTCAATTTCTAGTTTAAACCCATGTCCATTCTCCATTGAATCTTTATTATATTTTGGATTTTTTAAAACCACAGGTAAATACACTAGAGTGCTAGATGCCTTTTTTACTTTCAGCTTGAACCTTTTTCATTTAAATCTTTTCTTACATTATTACTGTCAGATGAGGTTGATAACTATAGTGAGAATCTTTTATTCTTCCTTTTCCTTTGAAGACCAAAGAGGTATAGTGGAAGTCATCCATCTTATTATTAAAATGTAGTCCTTCAAAAAACAAAAATCTCTGAAGATTCCTTTTCCTGCCTTCTATCCATTTATTGCCCATAATTTCCAAGAAAAGGTGGGTATAGAAACACATGGGAAAAAGTGATGGTGAAGTAATATTTACAAAAATGAGAACATGGATCCAAAATGGATTCTGGTCTCCTTTTCAGAATTGGCCATCTAAAATGTTTTCTGTGAATTCAAACTGTAATTATTTGCAGTTTTACCAGTCCTCATGTACAGTGATAAAACTATATGGAAACTGAATTGTCGCCTTAGTAAGAAAGGATAAAAAGGTGTGAAAATGGATACAAAATGCATATAAACATATTTGTTTATAAAAATAAGACTTGCTAAATAAATCTAGAGTAATTCATTTTGAATAGGAGGCTGTTGTTTTTATATTGTGTAATAACTAGCTTACTCGGAAGAGAGCTTGGTCAAACAATAAAATATATTATTACTAACTGTTGGTTTCTGTGTACTTTGCAAAAATTTTATTTTTAATTTGGTTCATATCCTCTTCACTGTGCTCTTAATTGGCTTCTGAAAGAGACTATCCTGTTAAGCATCTATTAACCCAGAAGGACCTCTACTCTTTTAGTAAATAAAAGAGAAATACTGATGTTATCTGCCCACAACAACCCCAACTGCCAAGTTAATGGATACTCTGCCCTCTCTTCCAAATGCCAGAAAGCCACTGTAATGAGTTCTTGTGGTTTAGTGTCTAATCTAAGCTCATCTCAACTGCACTGTTTAAAGAGCAGCATCAAGGACAGTTTCTCCAAACTGGAACTTTGTCAAATCTTGTGAATCCAAAATTCTACAATTCTGTCTCACTCGCTTAAATCACTCACTGCTCAGTTCAGTTTTACTGCAGCAATTTCCGAATGTATAACTTTGCTCTAGTATTTGTCAATTGCCAGAAAGAAACAGGTCATTTGGAAACTTTTGCGATTATTTCTCCTTACATTTTATTTTTCAGATAAAAGCAATACCCCAAAATAGAAAATGAAAATGTTCATTAAAGAGAAAGAACTCTCTTGTTAAAACCAGCTTATTAACTCTACATTCTGGGCCAAATACATTTTTTTCCCTAACAACTAAAGATGGATGTTTTGAAGGTGCATTTTAATTTAAACATGGAAAAGATATTTTTTTCATAATTACAAACTAGAATGTAAAATCCTAATTTTCCTATGACTTACAGAGCACAGTTGATATCCCAAAGGTGTTGATGCTTAAAAGCTACAATTATTCTAAATGCACTTAAAATTTTTGAGGCAAATCTACCTTAGAAACTTTTTTGATATTGTATTTTCTAAAAGATTTAGGATTTTATTTAAATTTCCTGTGAGTTAAATTCTGTATTTGTTAAGATGTTCATATCTTCCCTTATGTATTAAATATGTTTCTCATTTTTAATCAAATATTTTATAGAAATAAGTTGTTGGGAAAAGTTTTAACATGCACTATTTATAGTACTTTGCCATTAACAGGCAATGTTCTGAAACTAAATTTATTTTTGTTCAGTGAACATAAGTTTAGATTTTTAAAGTTGGTAGATAATTTATCTCCACTAATATTTTTTTAAGAAACTGTGAAGAGATTAACAGGGAATAATTTTATTTCAGATTTTACTAATGTAGTATGTAGCTACAACTTGAAATTCAAGTAAAGGCTAGACTTTTACTTTGAAAATATTCCATTGGGTATTTCTAGTGCTATTTCATTTTAGAAATAAGTGTTTGCCATTCTTCTCCAAAATTGTTTGACAAAGGGATTACTAAAAAAATAAAGATAAACCTCATTTTAAGTTCTACCAAAATATTTATCAAATGAATGTGTTACTAAAAATAAAGATTCCCTGCTAAAGACTTTTTCATTAGTCTTAGAGGGTATATGCTTTCTAGAACTTGTTTTTGTTAATATGTACTTTGATGTAAAAGAACATATTTTGTATGCAAAACATAAAACTTGCATTATGGTTGTAAAATACACTATATTGTTTAGGGATTCCAGAAAGCAGTTTAATGCTGAAATACCTATATCTAGTATGTAGTTCATATTGTGATGAAGCTTTGCTTTTGTAATATATGAATAAAATAACACTTTCTAATGACCTCGATTTTTCTTTTTTGAAAACTAGGATCAAATTAGTTTTTTAGTAATTTTCCACTATGTAAAATGTTACGTTAATAAAATAAATAGATTTTGTGGCTATACTGGTTTGAATTTCTAGATGCCTTACCTGAGGAGATCTGTCATGAGTTAAAAAGAAAAACAGGTTCATACATCTGCAACTTGTCTCCCCTCTAGTTTCTTCTCTTTATTCAAGATCCATTTAACTTGACTTCTGTCCCGCAAGCCCCACCTACCCTAAGCTTTCTGGCATATAAATGAGGAAGGCTGCCTCTGTGCTTAATTATCAGTGTCACATCTGACAGGTGAAAAACTGAAGTGTTATGACAAATGAATCCTTTAGAAAGAACTGATTTTTTTCTTTTTTTTAAAAAAGAATGGTCTTTGCAATGTACATTACTGGCCTGGAAAACATACAGTAATACAAATTTGTTTTAACAAGTTTGCAAAAGCTTACCAAAATCAGACATTTGATTGGAAATTCAGATATTTTAATGCTGCTTTGAAAAATATTTCTGTACAATATTATCTTTCTCATAATGAAAAAAAGAAATGACATCTGATATGTCAATAATTTGTTGAAAGCACATATATTTTTTGTTTCCTTGTCTTAGGTCTTCCAAAAACTCTGTTTTGAGCTTATTAAGTTCTTCTGCTAGAAGCTTCAAGTTGTAAGGAAGCACTTGTTCATCTAAAATAAAAAGATATTCTCAGATTATCTGTATAAATTAAAGCAATCTGGGCTGTCTAATGACATCAGGAAATTCATTCAATTACTTTGGACAAACCAGTCGGATTCTATAAATAATCACAATTGAGTTGGTGTAATACAAACAAAAGGTCACAATGTGATACACAAAAATCATCTGAAACAAAAGAATTTAAGTAACTTTGCTATGAAATTTATGAGCAGGAAAGACAAACCTGAAAGGGATTTTTTTCTGTGGACAGGAAGAGCCAAGATAGTTGGACTTACTATCTTATTGAACTAATAAGTAGAAAGGAAAAAAAAGCAGAAATAGAAAATGACAATTTAGGGTTTTTCTCCACAATCAACATTAGTACCAGAAAATTTAATTTTGAAACTGATAAATCATATCTAGGACAGCAGTCCAATATAACTTTCTTCAATGACGGAAAGGTTCTATATCTGCTCTATTCAATACAGTAGCCACTAGCCAAATGTGGGTAGTACTACTAAAAAATTGAATTTTTATTTTTTGTTAGCTTTACTGAGATGTAATTCACATACCATATAATTTACCCTTTTAAACTGTATAGTATGAAGGTTTTTAGTATATTCACAGATATGTGCAACCATCATCATAGTTAAGACATTTTCACCATCTTAAAAGCAAATCCCTATCCTTGAGCTATCATCCTCCTACCCCTTCCCCTCTCCACACCCCCAAGCCCTAAGCAACCACTGCTCTACTTTCTGTCTCAAGATTTCTCTGTTCTGGACATTTCATATGATTGAAATCATAAAATATGTGGTCTTTTGTAACTGACTTCTTTCACTGTGCATCATGTTTTCAAGGTTATTCCATGTTGTATAACATGTATCAGTACTTCATTCCTTTTTATGCCTGAGTAATAATATTCCACTGTATGGATATACCAAATTTTATTTATCCATTTGTCAGCTGATAGGCACTTGGGTTGTTTCCGTCTTTTGGCTATTACAAATAATGCTGCTATAAACATTTGTGCACAGGTTTCTGCGTGAACATGTTTTCATCTCTCTTGGGCATACACCTAGGAATGGAATTGCTGGGTTACACAGTAACTCTTATGTTTGAGGGGCTGCTAGGCTGTTTTCCAAAGCAGCTGCACCATTTTAAACTCTCACCAGAAGTGTATGAAGGTTCTAATTTCTCCACATCCTCAAAAACACTTGGACTTTTTAATTCTAGGCATCCTAGTGGGTATGAAGTTATATCTCATTATGGTTTTGATTTGTATTTCCTTGATGACTAATGATGTTGAGTGTCTTTTCATGTGGTTATTGGCCATTTTATATCCTCCTCGGAGAAATGTCTGTTCAGATCCTTTGCCCATTTTATTATTTTATTTTATTATTATTATATTTTTTTGAGACAGTCTCTCTCCGTCACCACGGGTAGAATGCAGTGGCATCGTCATAGCTCACTGCAACCTCAAACTCCTGGGCTCAAGCGATCCTCCTGCCTCAGCCTCCTGAGTAGCTCTGACTACAGGTGTGTACCACAACGTCTGGCTAATTTTTCTATTTTTAGTAGAGATGGGGTCTCACTCTTGCTCAGGCTGGTCTCAAACACCTGAGCTCAAGCAGTCCTCCCACCTTGACCTCCCAGAGTGATAGTATTACAGGTATGAGCTACCATGCCTGGCCCCTTTGTCTGTTTTAAAAATTGGGTCATTTGTGTTTAATATTGAGTGGTAAGCATTCTTTATCTTTTTTGGATACAAGTCCATTATGAGATACATGTTTGCAAATATTTTCTCCCATCTGTGAGTTGTCTTCTTCCTTTGTTGACCGTAGATAAATTGAATTTTTAATTTTATTTAAGCACGGTCTAGAAACTAGTATCACCTCCCCTCACCAAAAAAAATCTGTTTTTTTTTTTATGGGTGGGAAATGAGTCAAGAGTGATTTTGGGCATAACCCTATCCACCCCACCCGCTTTACTTATAGAGAGAACAGAAGAAAAGTAAAAGCTTGAGCAAGAATCCCTGGAACTATTTTTTGTTTGCATTCTAATTATGCTGCCATTTCTGTTCCAGTCCTCTGTTTTTCAAAGTTTGGATTATAACCCATTGTTTGTGGCAGCCAGTGTTTTTCGAAAATGAAATCAAGTAGAGCATAGTAGAGTTCATTAAACATGTGAGGATGTTTTGTGAAACTTTTGTTTCCACATGTGTGAGTTCATGTACTGGGTTACAATATAAAATCTATTTATGGGTCATGGTTAAAAAAAAAGTTTGAAAACACAGTATGTTCACAAAGGGCAGAAAATAAAAAAGGATAAAAGCCACAATAGGGTTAGTTTATTGTTTCCTTTTCTAATGTCCTAAGCTTCTGTAAAGGTAATAACAAACAGTGGTGGCCCGGGGAACATACGGAAAAGCGCAGACTGGAATCAGACTTAACTCTGAACCCCAGATATTTAGGAGCTGTTTAGCCAAGTTATTATCCTGATCCTCTGTAAACCTCCATTTCCCCATTTCTAAAGTTACACCTACCTTATAGGATTGTAAAGATTAGAAACAATATTTATAAAGCACTTAACATATAAAAGGCACTCAAAAAATGTTAACTCCTATTTTTTTAAAATCCAATTTTAAATACAGCAATGAGTCAATACAAACCTACAGGAATGATTTTATAAAACTATAATTACCACATATTTCCTCTATCATATAAATTCGGATTTACAATACATTGACCTTGTCCAAACTCCATGCTGATCTTACACCTGGCCCCTGACTACTCCTCCGTCCTTCCTTCCTTCCCCCCATGCTCAATGGCCTCTTCCCTGTTCCAGAATGTTCCAAACTACTCTACCTCTGGGCTTTTGCACTTGATGTGTCCACTGCCTGGAATGATCCTCCAGACAACTGCATGGTTTGCACCTTCCCTTCATTCACGTCTTTGCCTAAATGTCCTCTCTGAGAAGCCTTCCTGATTACCCTTTTAAAAACAAATCCTCCCCTCACCCTTCACTGCTTCACCCTACTTTATGTTTCTTCAGAGCACTGGCATATATTCATACAACCATTCTTCTGTCTCTCTTCTCACTAGAACATTCTGCTCCCTGCTGATTCCCCAGCATCTAGAATAAGGCCAAGGCCTAGTACAGAGTAAAACTCAGTAGAAATTTATTAGATAGATGACTACTCAGTTCCATGGGTGGAATTTTTAGTTATATTTAACCAATTTGCATATTGAAACATGATATAAACTTTCATGACTGAAAACAAACTACCTGAGTGTCAGGAGAACAACAGTCGCAAGAGAAGGTCACCATCACACCAGCAAAACAGCATGTCACTGATACAACATACCTTTTGCTTCCTTCATTGTCTGAGACACAATTCTTCGGAGTGTCTGATCCACTTTATGAAGAATGTTAGTTGAACATATAATTCTGTCTGTTTCCTGTGTAACAGACATTGTTATTGGAACAATTATATAGTTGTATGAAAGAAATGGCTAAAGTGTAGGTGATGCATATTTGAAGGGACTAATAAGTGGCTTTTTTTTCTGTTTGTTACTCTTTCCTAGGAGAGAGTCCAGATGAATTCCATCCCACTGTAAACTGGCTTCCATCCAGGCAGCGATATGCTGGTGAATGTCTAATAACTGGCCCTCCAGAGAAAAACAAACCCCAAACCTATCTGTAGTGCTTGCCAATTCCTGTGGTGTAAATATTCCCATTCTTGCACATTTTAAGCTACCAACATAATGTCAACAGGCTCCAACATTTCTGAAAGTTTAACTGGCTTTGGCCAGCCAGCACAGCTGCCAGCAGGGCACGCTGCAACTAGCGTCAGCAGCTGAGTGCTGGTGATGCCTGTCAGTGACACGGCACCTTTCATGTTCTACTGGCCTTTTATTAATATGTTCAGTCCAAAAAGATCTTCCTATGAAAAGCAGTTCCTTCTCATTTATACTAAATCTATACTGGAAGACTTACCTTTTGTTCCACATTGTCCTCAACATATTTTACTGGATTTTCCAAAGCAATACGCAATAAATCAGTCACCTCCAGGCTACAGAGAAAGTGGGATAAAATACAATAAATCCATATATCAAACATCTGTTTTTTAAGAACTTGTATTTATGAATCCTAAATTGAATTCTAGAGGAATAAAACTGCTATAATCCAAGATCCTTAACAAAAGGAAAATGACTAAATGGTACAGAAGCTACCTTCTACCTGCAAAATCCAATGTAGTAGCTCAAAACAAATTATAAGCCAAAACCCCCTAATTTAAAAAATACTAATTTCTGAAGACTAGTATCAATAAGCTTTGCATAGTCATTCTCTCCTCCCCTGTTAAGTGCTGCACTGTAGGCTACCAGAGTTCTTTTTTATTCCCTAAAGAAAGATGCTCAGTCTTTTCTTTCTGGTTTCTGCTTATTCAGTAAGGATATGGATTAGCACAGTTTCTCACTGACCAAGTGTCCACGGAGGTTTGAGGTAGAATTCATTCATTCATTTAACAAATATTTACTGAGCATCTTCTTATATGAAAAATACTGTACAACTGCATACGTGAAACTATGAGCTAGGCTGCCTTCAAGCCTGATAATGTAATAGAGACAGATATATTAATTAAATAAGCAAAAAATAATTTCAGACAGTGGTAAGTGGGCAAGTGAGTGAAGACAGACAAAGGGATGATAATAAGAGTGGCTGGGTAGCCCAGCTAACCTTCTTCACTGCAGTTAGGATGGTGAATGAAGGCAGTCAAGCACAAACATGTGGGAAGGGCAGAGAGGGTGGCAAGTCTACAGGCTCTGAGGCAAGAACAAACGGCTTGTGTTCATGCAACAGAGAAGGCCAGTTTGGGTGAAAAGAAGCAAGGATGGCGAGTGGTAGGATATGAAGTTGGAGAGTTAATCAGGGTTAGAACACATACGTTATGGTAAAGAGTCTGAATTTTACTCAGAGTACAGGAGGTAGCACTGAAAAATTTTAAGCCAGTGAGCTCATCAAGCTAAATCTCAACCTTAAGATGATCCTTCTCACACTGAAAAGAACCCAGGTTCTGAAGTGAATGAGACTGCACTGGGTCCAAATCTTGGCTCTGCCACTTATTACTTGTGTATATTACTTACTTACCTGGGCCTCAGTTATCCCATCTATAAAATGGGGATATAGTTTTTACCCTTAAAGGGTTGTTGTGAGAATTGAATGCGACC
Organism: Indri indri; assembly: GCA_004363605.1. Lineage (NCBI taxonomy): Eukaryota > Metazoa > Chordata > Mammalia > Primates > Indriidae > Indri > Indri indri. Next base: position 6,407 of record RJWJ010026553.1, on the reverse strand, counting down.
ATACACAGAAAGTGTTCAGAACATGCCCAGTACATAGTATGTGCTCAATAGCTGTTGCTATTATTATTTCACAGAAGCCTGGGAAAGATACATTTATCAGATCATCTTTCAACTTCCAATACACCAGACTGCACAGAACCGCTTTACAATTACACTGTGACTATTTTGGATATGAGCACAGGTGACGAGGTTCTTAAGTTCTGAGATGAAAGGGCAGATTATGGTAAGGATTGGCAGTGACGCTAGAGAAGCCCACACTCTCCTTGCTTCTAGCAAGGACTGGGTCTCACGGGTCTCAAGGCATTGATGATAACCTTATGCTGCTCCCATGGGATATCTCAGTGCCTCAACCAGCTGTCTACCTCCAAAGGAAACAATTTTAAGTATTCCAGGAAAAGGAGCAATCAACTAGTTATGTGCCTGCTCCAAGTTTCAAGATATTGTAACAAGTTAAAATTAGAAACTGCACCAGTAGCTTATTTCATAAACTGTCTGAACAACAGTCAACTGACGCCAATTTTGTTTCTTTGGGTTTTTTTAAATAGTGTGTTAATGTTGTAAAATGCATGGAAACTGTATCCTGGGAACTAAACATTTTGTGGAATGAATTTAAAAACAGCCTTTAAAAATTGCCGATCCTTCATCAACAATAGGCAGAAACTAAGGAAACATGGGCAATATACCTCTAGAACTGCACTGCCCAATAGAATAGCCATTGGCCGTGTGAAGCCATTTAAGTTTAAATTAATTAAAATTAAATTGAATTAAAAATTCGTCAGTTGTACTAGCTACTTTTAAGCACTCGACAGTCAAATGTGGCCAGTGGCTACCTTATCAGACAGTGCAAATACAAAATATTTCCATCATCAGTAAAATTTCTACACAAGCAGTGTTAACTACGGTGAGCTCTAAGGCAAATTAGGACCCAGTACCAGTCCCACTCTTTCACAGATTTCTTTTTGTAAGAAAACTACCAGGCAACCTATTTAGACTGAGCTATTTTAGCAAGAGTATCGCAGATGTGTTCTACTGTGAGTTCCCTGCTCCGACTTCTGGGAGGCAGTATAATCCTAACAGTTAAGAGCAGACATTTGCAAACAAACTTGGGTTCAAATCTCAGCCATTACAAGCTCGGTGATTCTGGACACCGTTACCATTTCCGTTTCTTCTTCCACACAAAGGGAGACATAATAATATCTCTCCAAGGCCTGTGTGAGGATTAAGCAAGCCAACATAGGTAAGACATTTAGCACAGTGCCTGGCACAGGAAAGCACCCAGGGAAGGATGGCTCTGATTAGAATACCTGGCCTCCGAAGCACATGTTGGACTCTGAATTGTGAGGCTGTTGTGTTCCCAAGCATTTTTCTCAGGGTTGGGCTTTTCTATCTTTCTTCCCATCAGGTGGATGGTCTCAGCAGGTAGTGCCCGTGGTCTCTGGCCATTCCTCTGTAAACAGGTCTCAAGAGGGCAATCTAAAAAGAGCTGGCAAAAGCCTAACGAATCTGAAAATAGTTTAAAACCATAAAATTATTGGTGAACTATATTTCCAAAATATGAAATATATATATTAGACAAATTATGCCAACTACAGTAGGAAAAACTCCATTTGCAATAATAGTGAACATCTATAATAGTGAACATCTAGCTTAAACTTAAGTAAATCCACCTAAACCTCCTAATCCAATTAAATCCTCACTGAAGAGGGCAATGATTTTGACATGTGAATATATGTTTCGTGTGTAAGAAAAAATGTTTTAATTACATTTCCGAGCCAGCTGGTAGACTTCATATCTCATACTTTGATAATAAAAGTTGTCATCTAAAATCAAAAGCAAAGGTCTAGAAACAGCAGTTTTCATTAAGAGGTAGCAAGACTGGGCCTCAAACGTTGCAGAAAATATCAGATCTTGATCCTTTAAGCAGGTGATGAAATCTTCCCACATGGCTTCAGTCCTGTTAGGTGGGGCAGACATCTGACACCCGCTAATGACAGCCATCAAGAAGTATTCCAGGTACTTCAACAGTTCCTGTCGAAGCAATTTCCACTGAGATGGCTACAAAAGACCAAAGAATTGCAATTTACATTAGGCCAGTGGGGTGGTCATCTGGCCTCATTGCCACCCAGTCCCATATGAAAATTTAAGCTCACAATACTGAACCATTTGTAGTTCTCTAACACTGCAGTCCCCAATCCCTCAGACTTTGGACCAGTACCAGTCCGTGGCCTGTTAGGAACCTGGCCGCACAGCAGGAGGTGAGCGCCTGCAACCACAGGGAAGCTTCGCCTATATTTAAAGCTACTCCCCAACACTCACATCACTGCCTGAGCTCCGCCTCCTGTCAGATCAGCAGCGGCATTAGATTCTCACGGGAGTGGGAATCCTACTGTAAACTGTGCACGCGAGGGATCTAGGCTGCATGCTCCCTATGAGAATCTAATACCTGATGATCTGAGGCAGTGATGCTAGCACTGGGGAGCAGCTGCAAATACAGATTATCATTACCAGGGAGGTTTATATAATTATTTCATTACATATTACAATGTAATAATAATAGAAATAAAGTACACAATAAATATAATGCGCTTGATTCATCCTGAAACCATGGCCCCCACCCTGGTCCCTGGAAAAACTGCCTTCCATGAAACTGGTCCCTGGTGCCAAAAAAGGTTGGGGACCACTGCTCTAACACACCTGGTTTCTCATGCCTCCGTGCCTTCATATATACCATTCCTTCTGCCTGGAAAACTTCTACTTAATGATACTCATTCTGTATTAAGCCTTTTCAGACTCAACCATGCAGAAAGCAGCTAGGCCCCTACCTTGCCTATCATGATACCCCATTCTTGTACATATTATGTCTCCACTCTAGCGGGGCTTACACTGTTTAGGCATTTGTTTGCACCTCTCTATTTCCCTGCTAGATCACTAGCCCACTGAATACTCAGCATCCAGCAGAGGGTCTGGCATCTAACATATTCCAGAAATGTATATTAAATGGATGAATGACTGAATGAGTGAATAATAGAAAGAATTTATTTACTATCCAGGAGAAAGGTGCAGCCAAAATTAATAATACCCTTAGAAATAAAATAGTCTGGCTGCAGGTTTGCCCTTGAAATTAGAAAGGTCGTGAACAGCAAGAAAATCAGCTGAAAGGTCCCTGGGGCAAGATGAAAAGACTCCAGGCTAACAGCTAGGTTGGTATGGGATGAGGAAAGATAGAGGAAGCAGATTGAGGGGGAGAAAATAAGTGGTTTGAGAATACAAGTACTCTTGTGTTGGTCAAGGGCTGCGGAGAGCACTGACACAGTTAAGAAGTCAAGGCTGGAGGGAAAACAGGAGGGCAGGAGATTGAGGTCCCTTTCCTGCTTGTCCATGATTTAGCACTCCATGGAGATTATACCACATACAACAAATATATATCAGCTAAACCCACTAAACAAGAAACATGTATCACTTCCTTAAAGGTGAGATTTTCTACTTACGGTGACCAGATGAGTTCCAGGGCCTTTGTCTGTAGAGGAAGACTGGACTAAGTATATAAGTGAGGAAAAAGCCAGGAAATACAACAATCTCTATCAACGACTTTGAGCTTTCTCCTAAGTGGTGAAAATACTATCATCCAAGTAAGTCCTGTGCTACCCTGATATTGTATTTACCTCACAATTAACGAAGAACAAGAAGTAGAAAAACTTTGCTGGAGAGGCCCAGAATTTTTCCATGCACCAAATGTACTGTATTTCTGCATATATACTTAGTGGAGTCGCATCATATTTGCATTTGATTATGTAAATTCATTTACATTCAAAAACTAAACAACAAAAATTTAAAAATTTCAGAATATTCCAAAGGGTATTTGCTCTGGAGTAAGCAGTAGAGGCATAAATCTACTCTTCCCCTAGTGGTCTCAGCTTCCATATCCTTCTCAGAGAAGATGCATCTCACTGTGTTGAGTGTGAGTTGATGGCTTAAAGTATGTACCTGGAACAGACAAGTTGGTCCCTAAATACAAGTCCGTTACTTCCCCTGGTGGTCAACTAAGAAATAGCCATCTTTTCCAATGCCGGCAGAGGCAGATTTCCCCTGAAATGAATGAAGATTAAGAAGCCAGACCCTTCATTAGTTCAGACTCGCTCTATCGTCCTGTGAGGGACCCTGACAATTTTGTTATCTTCTTAAAGAGGGTTCCTCAAATAGTATAAACTTCAAGCCCTACAAAACCTGGATGTGCCCATGGCTAGATGTTAAACTGGCTATGTTGGAATTTTTAGAGCTTCTTTCCCTGTCCTAAGGAGAAACTTCTCTAGGGATTTTTCAAGAGTTAATTTGACTACAGGGGATTTCCACTTGCAAGCTCACTTAAGAACCTAACCTTGTCTTAAGACTCCACTGTATAGAATACACAATACATATATGCACCAAACATACATACAAACCTCTACAATGCATCATTCTAAAACGGTTGCTTTGTAACTGTTTTATAATATATGTCTACGGCCAACTCATTCACTCGTTGCAATAACTATGTTAACCCCGCTGCGCTTTTTTCAAACTCCTGTCTGTCCTGCCAGGTCGTTTTCTCCCACACCAGGCACTGCCAGGTACACAACGGGCGCAAAAAGCAAATAACCAACATGATACAGGCCCGCGCGAACGCGCAGCCGCTTCCACTCCGCCCCGCCCTCTGCACTGACCGGCGGCCGCGCGCCCGCCCCGTCGAGAAACGCCTCAGGGATGACGTCATCATAAGCGACGACGCCGACTGCCCAGCCCTGCTCCTGCCGCAGCCGCTGGCCGAGAGCGCGCGCGAAGGTCGACTTTCCTGCTGCAGGCAGGCCGCAGAGGACGCACAGCGCTAGCTTGCGCGGCCCCTCGCTGCCGGTTCCTCTGGCGCCGTCGGCGGTCTTCATACCACCCAGGGAAACCGCAGGAGGCTGGGAACACTGTCTCCCGCTCCGTCCGTCAGCCGCGCACGCGCAGTGCCTCCCACCGCCGTGCTGCGCCACCTGGTGCCGCAGTGGGGAACAGAAGGGGTTCCACTTTAAGGAAGTCAAAATCCAGTTTTCAATATTGATCTTGCTCATGAAATTGCAGATTAGTGTTTCTAAAGAGCTTATTTTTCTTTGGACTGTCCACGTATGTTAACATGGATCAAAGTTAATTTATGACTACAGGAAGTAGGACATAAAGAACAGAAATAATGATGAAGACAACTTGAGTCTGGAGTGGTAAAAAGATCTTTGCAAACTAGGGACTTTAATCTTTTTGTAGTCTGTACATAGTAGACCATTGGTAGAGTTTCGCTCTTTCAAACTTGGTGAATTCACTTACCATACATTGTCATCATTTTTCCCACCCTGACACAGGTAAACAGAATGCAAAAGATCACTCTGTTCTCATTTTTAGCTAGAGGGTGCATGTCCTACTATACAAACTCAAATGAAAACGTAAGCAAAGAGAAAATTAAAAAGCAATTCGCGCTGAATCATGAAAGTTTAATAGTTGCACAGAATATTAAAAGTTCTGAGACAAAATTAGATTATAGAGAGCCAAAACGTTACTTTCTAAAGACTATACCACCTTAAACACAACTTTGACATTCCACTTTCTATAATCTAATTTCTTTTTTCTTTCAAAAGATGGAAAAATAATCTGCACAAACCTCTACAGGAAGAGGATGGGGGGTGAGGACACCATCTACGTTCCCATCCCGCAGGCGTCTGGAAAGTTCCATCTCCCACTTTTCTGCATCCAAACCTTAAAGATCCTTCAAGTCCGGGTTCCGCTCACTCTTCCCAGTGCCAGAAGTGCTGAGCTCACTGCAGTCCCTGCCTTTGGCCTCAGGTCTTTCTCCACCTTTAGATTTCTGTTACCGAGGGCGTCCAACCCAGGTTCCTGCAGCCCGAGGGGGCAGGTGGGCCCCGTCTGGGCCGCGCCATTGGGCCAGTCAGGCGGGACCTAACGGCGCCTGGCAAAGGCCCACGCGGCCCCATAGGGCCCACTGACGCCGTTCAACCCCAAACCCCACCATCCAGCTCAACTCCCTTCTGACGTGAGAATGTGTGGGGCAGGGCGAAAGTGAATCAAGAGTGAAAATAATAACCCGAATCGACAGCCCATCCGCCGGGCTCGCCGCTCCAAATGCCACACACTGCATGGACTAGAGGCGGGAAAGGCCCCGGCGTCCACTCAAAGGTAACGAGGTCGCGAGTTGGTCCTGTAAGTCGCGTGAAGCGAGAAGACCACGTCTACCTAACTACAGACTCTCCTCATTGGACCAACTCTCCCCGCTAACGGTCGTCCAAGCCGCCTGCTATTTCCCTAGGGCCAACGTCGAAAAACCGCCCTCGTGCCCGCGCCCAGCGCACCGCGCCTGCGCGCAGTCTCCAGCGGTAGACTGAGGA